>CAMAOC010000358.1:0-53432 GCA_945859555.1 Megachile ligniseca
TAAGGATAATAATAATAGTTATAAGGAGAAAGACAAGAGGAATAGGGATAATAATAATAGTAACAAGAATAATAATAACAGTTATAGCGATAATAATAATAGTATTAAGGATAAAGGCAAGAGTAATACGGACAGTAATTATAGTAACAAGAATAATAATAACAGATATAGCGATAATAATAATAGTGTTAAGGATAATAATAATAGTTATAAGGATAAAAACAAGAGTAATAGGGATAGTAACAATAGAATAACCATAATAATAACAGTTATATCGATAATAATAATAGTATTAAGGATAATAATAACAGTTATAGCGATAATAATAATAGTTATAAGGAGAAAGACAAGAGGAATAGGGGTAATTATAATAGTAACAAGAATAATAACAACAGTTATAGCGATAATAATAATAATAATAAGGATAATAATAATAGTTATAAGGATAAATACAAGAGGAATAGGGATAATAGTAATAGTAATAAGAATAATAATAACAGTTATAGCGATAATAATAATAGCTATAAGGAGAAAGACAAGAGGAATACTGATAATAATAATAGTAACAAGAATAATAACAACAGTTATAGCGATAATAATAATAATAATAAGGATAATAATAATAGTTATAAGGAGAAAGACAAGAGGAATAGGGATAATAATAATAGTAACAAGAATAATAGTAACATTTATAGCGGTAATAATAATAATAATAAGGATAATAATAATAGTTATAAGGATAAATACAAGAGGAATAGGGATAATAGTAATAGTAATAAGAATAATAATAACAGTTATAGCGATAATAATAATAATAATAAGGATAATCATAATAGTTATAAGGAGAAAGACAAGAGGAATAGGGATAATAATAATAGTAACAAGAATAATAACAACAGTTATAGCGATAATAATAATAATAATAAGGATAATAATAATAGTTATAAGGATAAAGACAAGGCCAATAGGGATAATAATAATAGTAATAAGAATAATAATAACAGTTATTAGCGATAATAATAATAGTTAGAAGGATAAAGACAAGAGTAATAGGAATAGTAACAATAGAATAACCATAATAATAACAGTTATAGCGATAATAATAATAGTTATAAGGAGAAAGACACGAGGAATAGGGATAATAATAATAGTAACAAGAATAATAACAACAGTTATAGCGATAATAATAATAATAATAAGGATAATAATAATAGTTATAAGGATAAAGACAAGGCCAATAGGGATAATAATAATAGTAATAAGAATAATAATAACAGTTATTAGCGATAATAATAATAGTTATAAGGATAAAGACAAGAGTAATAGGAATAGTAACAATAGAATAACCATAATAATAACAGTTATAGCGATAATAATAATAGTATTAAGGATAGAGGCAAGAGTAATACGGACAGTAATAATAGTAACAAGAATAATAATAACAGTTATATCGATAATAATAATAGTAATAAGGATAATAATAATAGTTATAAGGATATAGACACGAGGAATAGGGATAATAGTAATAGTACTAAGAATAATAATAACAGTTATAGCGATAATAATAATAATAATAAGGATAATAATAATAGTTATAAGGAGAAAGACAAGAGGAATAGGGATAATAATAATAGTAACAAGAATAATAATAACAGTTATAGCGATAATAATAATAGTTATAAGGAGAAAGACAAGAGGAATAGGGATAATAATAATAGTAACAAGAATAATAACAACAGTTATAGCGATAATAATAATAATAATTAGGATAATAATAATATTTATAAGGAGAAAGACAAGAAGAATAGGGATAATAATAATAGTAACAGTTATAGCGATAATAATAATAATAATAAGGATAATAATAATAGTTATAGCGATAATAATAATATTAATAATAAGGATAATAATAATAGTTATAAGGATAAAGACAAGGCCAATAGGGATAATAATAATAGTAATAAGAATAATAATAACAGTTATAGCGATAATAATAATAGTATTAAGGATAATAATAACAGTTATAGCGATAATAATAATAGTAATAGGGATAATAGTAATAGTTATAAGGATAAAGACAAGGGCAATAGGGATAATAATAATAGTAATAACAATAATAATAAGAGTTGTAGCGATAATAATCATAGTGAAAAGGATTAATAATAATAGTTATATGGATAAAGACAAGAGTAATACGGATAGTAACAATAGTAATAAGAATAATAATAACAGTTATAGCGATAATAATAATAGTAACAAGAATAATAATAACAGTTATAGCGATAATAATAATAATAATAAGGATAATAATAATAGTTATAAGGAGAAAGACAAGAGGAATAGGGATAATAATAATAGTAACAAGAATAATAGTAACATTTATAGCGGTAATAATAATAATAATAAGGATAATAATAATAGTTATAAGGATAAATACAAGAGGAATAGGGATAATAGTAATAGTAATAAGAATAATAATAACAGTTATAGCGATAATAATAATAGTTATAAGGAGAAAGACAAGAGGAATAGGGATAATAATAATAGTAACAAGAATAATAACAACAGTTATAGCGATAATAATAATAATACTAAGGATAATAATAATAGTTATAAGGATAAAGACAAGGCCAATAGGGATAATAATAATAGTAATAAGAATAATAATAACAGTTATTAGCGATAATAATAATAGTTATAAGGATAAAGACAAGAGTAATAGGAATAGTAACAATAGAATAACCATAATAATAACAGTTATAGCGATAATAATAACAATAATAAGGATAATAATAATAGTTATAAGGAGAAAGACAAGAGGAATAGGGATAATAATAATAGTAACAAGAATAATAGTAACATTTATAGCGGTAATAATAATAATAATAAGGATAATAATAATAGTTATAAGGATAAATACAAGAGGAATAGGGATAATAGTAATAGTAATAAGAATAATAATAACAGTTATAGCGATAATAATAATAGTTATAAGGAGAAAGACAAGAGGAATAGGGATAATAATAATAGTAACAAGAATAATAACAACAGTTATAGCGATAATAATAATAATAATAAGGATAATAATAATAGTTATAAGGAGAAAGACAAGAGGAATAGGGATAATAATAATAGTAACAATAATAATAATAACAGTTATAGCGGTAATAATAATAGTATTACGGATAAAGGCAAGAGTAATACGGACAGTAATAATAGTAACAAGAATAATAATAACAGTTATAGCGATAATAATAATAGTAATAAGGATAATAATAGTAGTTATAAGGATATAGACAAGAGGAATAGGGATAATAGTAATAGTAATAAGAATAATAATAACAGTTATAGCGATAATAATAATAATAATAAGGATAATCATAATAGTTATAAGGAGAAAGACAAGAGGAATAGGGATAATAATAATAGTAACAAGAATAATAATAACAGTTATAGCGATAATAATAATAGTATTAAGGATAAAGGCAAGAGTAATACGGACAGTAATTATAGTAACAAGAATAATAATAACAGATATAGCGATAATAATAATAGTGTTAAGGATAATAATAATAGTTATAAGGATAAAGACAAGAGTAATAGGGATAGTAACAATAGAATAACCATAATAATAACAGTTATAGCGATAATAATAATAGTATTAAGGATAATAATAACAGTTATAGCGATAACAATAATAGTAATAAGGATAATAATAATAGTTATAAGGATAAAGACAAGGCCAATAGGGATAATAATAATAGTAATAAGAATAATAATAACAATTATTAGCGATAATAATAATAGTTATAAGGATAAATACAAGAGGAATAGGGATAGTAACAATAGAATAACAATAATAATAACAGTTATAGCGATAATAATAATAGTTATAAGGAGAAAGACAAGAGGAATAGGGATAATAATAATAGTAACAAGAATAATAACAACAGTTATAGCGAAAATAATAATAATAATAAGGATAATAATAATAGTTATAAGGATAAAGACAAGGCCAATAGGGATAATAATAATAGTAATAAGAATAATAATAACAGTTATTAGCGATAATAATAATAGTTATAAGGATAAAGACAAGAGTAATAGGAATAGTAACAATAGAATAACCATAATAATAACAGTTATAGCGATAATAATAATAATAATAAGGATAATAATAATAGTTATAAGGAGAAAGACAAGAGGAATAGGGATAATAATAATAGTAACAAGAATAATAGTAACATTTATAGCGGTAATAATAATAATAATAAGGATAATAATAATAGTTATAAGGATAAATACAAGAGGAATAGGGATAATAGTAATAGTAATAAGAATAATAATAACAGTTATAGCGATAATAATAATAGTTATAAGGAGAAAGACAAGAGGAATAGGGATAATAATAATAGTAACAAGAATAATAACAACAGTTATAGCGATAATAATAATAATAATAGTTATAAGGAGAAAGACAAGAGGAATAGGGATAATAATAATAGTAACAATAATAATAATAACAGTTATAGCGGTAATAATAATAGTATTACGGATAAAGGCAAGAGTAATACGGACAGTAATAATAGTAACAAGAATAATAATAACAGTTATAGCGATAATAATAATAGTAATAAGGATAATAATAGTAGTTATAAGGATATAGACAAGAGGAATAGGGATAATAGTAATAGTAATAAGAATAATAATAACAGTTATAGCGATAATAATAATAATAATAAGGATAATCATAATAGTTATAAGGAGAAAGACAAGAGGAATAGGGATAATAATAATAGTAACAAGAATAATAATAACAGTTATAGCGATAATAATAATAGTATTAAGGATAAAGGCAAGAGTAATACGGACAGTAATTATAGTAACAAGAATAATAATAACAGATATAGCGATAATAATAATAGTGTTAAGGATAATAATAATAGTTATAAGGATAAAGACAAGAGTAATAGGGATAGTAACAATAGAATAACCATAATAATAACAGTTATAGCGATAATAATAATAGTATTAAGGATAATAATAACAGTTATAGCGATAACAATAATAGTAATAAGGATAATAATAATAGTCATAAGGATAAAGACAAGGCCAATAGGGATAATAATAATAGTAATAAGAATAATAATAACAATTATTAGCGATAATAATAATAGTTATAAGGATAAAGACAAGAGTAATAGGGATAGTAACAATAGAATAACAATAATAATAACAGTTATAGCGATAATAATAATAGTTATAAGGAGAAAGACAAGAGGAATAGGGATAATAATAATAGTAACAAGAATAATAACAACAGTTATAGCGATAATAATAATAATAATAAGGATAATAATAATAGTTATAAGGATAAAGACAAGGCCAATAGGGATAATAATAATAGTAATAAGAATAATAATAACAGTTATTAGCGATAATAATAATAGTTATAAGGATAAAGACAAGAGTAATAGGAATAGTAACAATAGAATAACCATAATAATAACAGTTATAGCGATAATAATAATAGTATTAAGGATAGAGGCAAGAGTAATACGGACAGTAATAATAGTAACAAGAATAATAATAACAGTTATATCGATAATAATAATAGTAATAAGGATAATAATAATAGTTATAAGGATATAGACACGAGGAATAGGGATAATAGTAATAGTAATAAGAATAATAATAACAGTTATAGCGATAATAATAATAATAATAAGGATAATAATAATAGTTATAAGGAGAAAGACAAGAGGAATAGGGATAATAATAATAGTAACAAGAATAATAATAACAGTTATAGCGATAATAATAATAGTATTTAGGATAAAGGCAAGAGTAATACGGACAGTAATTATAGTAACAAGAATAATAATAACAGATATAGCGATAATAATAATAGTGTTAAGGATAATAATAATAGTTATAAGGATAAAAACAAGAGTAATAGGGATAGTAACAATAGAATAACCATAATAATAACAGTTATATCGATAATAATAATAGTATTAAGGATAATAATAACAGTTATAGCGATAATAATAATAGTTATAAGGAGAAAGACAAGAGGAATAGGGGTAATTATAATAGTAACAAGAATAATAACAACAGTTATAGCGATAATAATAATAATAATAAGGATAATAATAATAGTTATAAGGATAAATACAAGAGGAATAGGGATAATAGTAATAGTAATAAGAATAATAATAACAGTTATAGCGATAATAATAATAGTAATAAGGATAATAGTAATAGTTATAAGGATAAAGACAAGGGCAATAGCGATAATAATAATAGTAATAACAATAATAATAACAGTTGTAGCGATAATAATAATAGTAAAAAGGATTAATAATAATAGTTATATGGATAAAGACAAGAGTAATACGGATAGTAACAATAGTAATAAAAATAATAATAACAGTTATAGCGATAATAATAATAGTTATAAGGAGAAAGACAAGAGGAATAGGGATAATAATAATAGTAACAAGAATAATGACAACAGTTATAGCGATAATAATAATAATAATAAGGATAATAATAATAGTTATAAGGAGAAAGACAAGAGGAATAGGGATAATAATAATAGTAACAAGAATAATAGTAACAGTTATAGCGATAATAATAATAATAATAATTATAATAATAATAGTTATAAGAATAAATACAAGAGGAATAGGGATAATAGTAATAGTAATAAGAATAATAATAACAGTTATAGCGATAATAATAATAGTAATAAGGATTAATAATAATAGATATATATGGATAAAGACAAGAGTAATACGGATAGCAACAATAGTAATAAGAATAATAATAACAGTTATTAGCGATAATAATAATAGTTATAAGGATAAAGACAAGAGTAATAGGGATAGTAACAATAGAATAACCATAATAATAACAGTTATAGCGATAATAATAATAGTATTAAGGATAATAATAACAGTTATAGCGATAATAATAATAGTAATAAGGATAATAGTAATAGTTATAAGGATAAAGACAAGGGCAATAGCGATAATAATAATAGTAATAACAATAATAATAACAGTTGTAGCGATAATAATAATAGTAAAAAGGATTAATAATAATAGTTATATGGATAAAGACAAGAGTAATACGGATAGTAACAATAGTAATAAGAATAATAATAACAGTTATAGCGATAATAATAATAGTTATAAGGAGAAAGACAAGAGGAATAGGGATAATAATAATAGTAACAAGAATAATAACAACAGTTATAGCGATAATAATAATAATAATAAGGATAATAATAATAGTTATAAGGATAAAGACAAGGCCAATAGGGATAATAATAATAGTAATAAGAATAATAATAACAGTTATTAGCGATAATAATAATAGTTATAAGGATAAAGACAAGAGTAATAGGAATAGTAACAATAGAATAACCATAATAATAACAGTTATAGCGATAATAATAATAGTTATAAGGAGAAAGACACGAGAAATAGGGATAATAATAATAGTAACAAGAATAATAACAACAGTTATAGCGATAATAATAATAATAATAAGGATAATAATAATAGTTATAAGGATAAAGACACGGCCAATAGGGATAATAATAATAGTAATAAGAATAATAATAACAGTTATTAGCGATAATAATAATAGTTATAAGGATAAAGACAAGAGTAATAGGAATAGTAACAATAGAATAACCATAATAATAACAGTTATAGCGATAATAATAATAGTATTAAGGATAGAGGCAAGAGTAATACGGACAGTAATAATAGTAACAAGAATAATAATAACAGTTATATCGATAATAATAATAGTAATAAGGATAATAATAATAGTTATAAGGATATAGACACGAGGAATAGGGATAATAGTAATAGTACTAAGAATAATAATAACAGTTATAGCGATAATAATAATAATAATAAGGATAATAATAATAGTTATAAGGAGAAAGACAAGAGGAATAGGGATAATAATAATAGTAACAAGAATAATAATAACAGTTATAGCGATAATAATAATAGTTATAAGGAGAAAGACAAGAGGAATAGGGATAATAATAATAGTAACAAGAATAATAACAACAGTTATAGCGATAATAATAATAATAATTAGGATAATAATAATATTTATAAGGAGAAAGACAAGAAGAATAGGGATAATAATAATAGTAACAGTTATAGCGATAATAATAATAATAATAAGGATAATAATAATAGTTATAGCGATAATAATAATAATAATAATAAGGATAATAATAATAGTTATAAGGATAAAGACAAGGCCAATAGGGATAATAATAATAGTAATAAGAATAATAATAACAGTTATAGCGATAATAATAATAGTATTAAGGATAATAATAACAGTTATAGCGATAATAATAATAGTAATAGGGATAATAGTAATAGTTATAAGGATAAAGACAAGGGCAATAGGGATAATAATAATAGTAATAACAATAATAATAACAGTTGTAGCGATAATAATAATAGTTATAAGGATAAATACAAGAGGAATAGGGATAATAGAAATAGTAATAAGAATAATAATAACTGTTATAGCGATAATAATAATAGTTATAAGGAGAAAGACAAGAGGAATAGGGATAATAATAATAGTAACAAGAATAATAACAACAGTTATAGCGATAATAATAATAATAATAAGGATAATAATAATAGTTATAAGGAGAAAGACAAGAGGAATAGGGATAATAATAATAGTAACAAGAATAATAGTAACAGTTATAGCGATAATAATAATAATAATAAGGATAATAATAATAGTTATAAGGATAAATACAAGAGGAATAGGGATAATAGTAATAGTAATAAGAATAATAATAACAGTTATAGCGATAATAATAATAGTAATAAGGATTAATAATAATAGATATATATGGATAAAGACAAGAGTAATACGGATAGCAACAATAGTAATAAGAATAATAATAACAGTTATTAGCGATAATAATAATAGTTATAAGGATAAAGACAAGAGTAATAGGGATAGTAACAATAGAATAACCATAATAATAACAGTTATAGCGATAATAATAATAGTATTAAGGATAATAATAACAGTTATAGCGATAATAATAATAGTAATAAGGATAATAGTAATAGTTATAAGGATAAAGACAAGGGCAATAGCGATAATAATAATAGTAATAACAATAATAATAACAGTTGTAGCGATAATAATAATAGTAAAAAGGATTAATAATAATGGTTATATGGATAAAGACAAGAGTAATACGGATAGTAACAATAGTAATAAGAATAATAATAACAGTTATAGCGATAATAATAATAGTTATAAGGAGAAAGACAAGAGGAATAGGGATAATAATAATAGTAACAAGAATAATAACAACAGTTATAGCGATAATAATAATAATAATAAGGATAATAATAATAGTTATAAGGATAAAGACAAGGCCAATAGGGATAATAATAATAGTAATAAGAATAATAATAACAGTTATTAGCGATAATAATAATAGTTATAAGGATAAAGACAAGAGTAATAGGAATAGTATCAATAGAATAACCATAATAATAACAGTTATAGGGATAATAATAATACTATTAAGGATAATAATAACAGTTATAGCGATAATAATAATAGTTATAAGGATAAAGACAAGGGCAATAGCGATAATAATAATAGTAATAACAATAATAATAAGAGTTGTAGCGATAATAATAATAGTAAAAAGGATTAATAATAATAGTTATATGGATAAAGACAAGAGTAATACGGATAGTAACAATAGTAATAAGAATAATAATAACAGTTATAGCGATAATAATAATAGTAACAACAATAATAATAACAGTTATAGCGATAATAATAATAATAATAAGGATAATAATAATAGTTATAAGGATATAGACAAGAGGAATAGGGATAATAGTAATAGTAATAAGAATAATAATAACAGTTATAGCGATAATAATAATAATAATAAGGATAATCATAATAGTTATAAGGAGAAAGACAAGAGGAATAGGGATAATAATAATAGTAACAAGAATAATAATAACAGTTATAGCGATAATAATAATAGTATTAAGGATAAAGGCAAGAGTAATACGGACAGTAATTATAGTAACAAGAATAATAATAACAGATATAGCGATAATAATAATAGTGTTAAGGATAATAATAATAGTTATAAGGATAAAGACAAGAGTAATAGGGATAGTAACAATAGAATAACCATAATAATAACAGTTATAGCGATAATAATAATAGTATTAAGGATAATAATAACAGTTATAGCGATAACAATAATAGTAATAATGATAATAATAATAGTTATAAGGATAAAGACAAGGCCAATAGGGATAATAATAATAGAAATAAGAATAATAATATCAATTATTAGCGATAATAATAATAGTTATAAGGATAAAGACAAGAGTAATAGGGATAGTAACAATAGAATAACAATAATAATAACAGTTATAGCGATAATAATAATAGTTATAAGGAGAAACACAAGAGGAATAGGGATAATAATAATAGTAACAAGAATAATAACAAAAGTTATAGCGATAATAATAATAATAATAAGGATAATAATAATAGTTATAAGGATAAAGACAAGGCCAATGGGGATAATAATAATAGTAATAAGAATAATAATAACAGTTATTAGCGATAATAATAATAGTTATAAGGATAAAGACAAGAGTAATAGGAATAGTAACAATAGAATAACCATAATAATAACAGTTATAGCGATAATAATAATAGTATTAAGGATAGAGGCAAGAGTAATACGGACAGTAATAATAGTAACAAGAATAATAATAACAGTTATAGCGATAATAATAATAGTAATAAGGATAATAATAATAGTTATAAGGATATAGACACGAGGAATAGGGATAATAGTAATAATAATAATAATAATAATAACAGTTATAGCGATAATAATAATAATAATAAGGATAATAATAATAGTTGTAAGGAGAAAGACAAGAGGAATAGGGATAATAATAATAGTAACAAGAATAATAATAACAGTTATAGCGATAATAATAATAGTATTAAGGATAAAGGCAAGAGTAATACGGACAGTAATTATAGTAACAAGAATAATAATAACAGATATAGCGATAATAATAATAGTGTTAAGGATAATAATAATAGTTATAAGGATAAAGACAAGAGTAATAGGGATAGTAACAATAGAATAACCATAATAGTAACAGTTATAGCGATAATAATAATAGTTATAAGGAGAAAGACAAGAGGAATAGGGGTAATTATAATAGTAACAAGAATAATAACAACAGTTATAGCGATAATATTAATAATAATAAGGATAATAATAATAGTTATAAGGATAAAGACAAGGCCAATAGGGATAATAATAATAGTAATAAGAATAATAATAACAGTTATTAGCGATAATAATAATAGTTATAAGGATAAAGACAAGAGTAATAGGAATAGTAACAATAGAATAACCATAATAATAACAGTTATAGCGATAATAATAATAGTTATAAGGATATAGACAAGAGGAATAGGGATAATAGTAATAGTAATAAGAATAATAATAACAGTTATAGCGATAATAATAATAGTATTAAGGATAAAGGCAAGAGTAATAGGAATAGTAACAATAGAATAACCATAATAATAACAGTTATAGCGATAATAATAATAGTTATAAGAAGAAAGACAAGAGGAATAGGGATAATAATAATAGTAACAAGAATAATAGTAACATTTATAGCGATAATAATAATAATAATAAGGATAATAATAATAGTTATAAGGATAAATACAAGAGGAATAGGGATAATAGTAATAGTAATAAGAATAATAATAACAGTTATAGCGATAATAATAATAGTTATAAGGAGAAAGACAAGAGGAATAGGGATAATAATAATAGTAACAAGAATAATAACAACAGTTATAGCGATAATAATAATAATAATAAGGATAATAATAATAGTTATAAGGATAAATACAAGAGGAATAGGGATAATAGTAATAGTAATAAGAATAATAATAACAGTTATTAGCGATAATAATAATAGTTATAAGGATAAAGACAAGAGTAATAGGGATAGTAACAATAGAATAACCATAATAATAACAGTTATAGCGATAATAATAATAGTATTAAGGATAATAATAACAGTTATAGCGATACTAATAATAGTAATAACGATAATAGTAATAGTTATAAGGATAAAGACAAGGGCAATAGCGATAATAATAATAGTAATAACAATAATAATAACAGTTGTAGCGATAATAATAATAGTGAAAAGGATTAATAATAATAGTTATATGGATAAAGACAAGAGTAATACGGATAGTAACAATAGTAATAAGAATAATAATAACAGTTATAACGATAATAATAATAGTTATAAGGAGAAAGACAAGAGGAATAGGGATAATAATAATAGTAACAAGAATAATAACAACAGTTATAGCGATAATAATAATAATAATAAGGATAATAATAATAGTTATAAGGATAAAGACAAGGCCAATAGGGATAATAATAATAGTAATAAGAATAATAATAACAGTTATTAGCGATAATAATAATAGTTATAAGGATAAAGACAAGAGTAATAGGAATAGTATCAATAGAATAACCATAATAATAACAGTTATAGCGATAATAATAATACTATTAAGGATAATAATAACAGTTATAGCGATAATAATAATAGTTATAAGGATAAAGACAAGGGCAATAGCGATAATAATAATAGTAATAACAATAATAATAAGAGTTGTAGCGATAATAATAATAGTAAAAAGGATTAATAATAATAGTTATATGGATAAAGACAAGAGTAATACGGATAGTAACAATAGTAATAAGAATAATAATAACAGTTATAGCGATAATAATAATAGTAACAACAATAATAATAACAGTTATAGCGATAATAATAATAATAATAAGGATAATAATAATAGTTATAAGGAGAAAGGCAAGAGGAATAGGGATAATAATAATAGTAACATGAATAATATCAACAGTTATAGCGATAATAATAATAATAATAAGTATAATAATAATAGTTATAAGGAGAAAGACAAGAGGAATAGGGATAATAATAATAGTAACAAGAATAATAATAACAGTTATAGCGGTAATAATAATAGTATTACGGATAAAGGCAAGAGTAATACGGACAGTAATAATAGTAACAAGAATAATAATAACAGTTATAGCGATAATAATAATAGTAATAAGGATAATAATAATAGTTATAAGGATATAGACAAGAGGAATAGGGATAATAGTAATAGTAATAAGAATAATAATAACAGTTATAGCGATAATAATAATAATAATAAGGATAATCATAATAGTTATAAGGAGAAAGACAAGAGGAATAGGGATAATAATAATAGTAACAAGAATAATAATAACAGTTATAGCGATAATAATAATAGTATTAAGGATAAAGGCAAGAGTAATACGGACAGTAATTATAGTAACAAGAATAATAATAACAGATATAGCGATAATAATAATAGTGTTAAGGATAATAATAATAGTTATAAGGATAAAGACAAGAGTAATAGGGATAGTAACAATAGAATAACCATAATAATAACAGTTATAGCGATAATAATAATAGTATTAAGGATAATAATAACAGTTATAGCGATAACAATAATAGTAATAATGATAATAATAATAGTTATAAGGATAAAGACAAGGCCAATAGGGATAATAATAATAGAAATAAGAATAATAATATCAATTATTAGCGATAATAATAATAGTTATAAGGATAAAGACAAGAGTAATAGGGATAGTAACAATAGAATAACAATAATAATAACAGTTATAGCGATAATAATAATAGTTATAAGGAGAAACACAAGAGGAATAGGGATAATAATAATAGTAACAAGAATAATAACAAAAGTTATAGCGATAATAATAATAATAATAAGGATAATAATAATAGTTATAAGGATAAAGACAAGGCCAATAGGGATAATAATAATAGTAATAAGAATAATAATAACAGTTATTAGCGATAATAATAATAATAGTTATAAGGATAAAGACAAGAGTAATAGGAATAGTAACAATAGAATAACCATAATAATAACAGTTATAGCGATAATAATAATAGTATTAAGGATAGAGGCAAGAGTAATACGGACAGTAATAATAGTAACAAGAATAATAATAACAGTTATAGCGATAATAATAATAGTAATAAGGATAATAATAATAGTTATAAGGATATAGACACGAGGAATAGGGATAATAGTAATAATAATAATAATAATAATAACAGTTATAGCGATAATAATAATAATAATAAGGATAATAATAATAGTTGTAAGGAGAAAGACAAGAGGAATAGGGATAATAATAATAGTAACAAGAATAATAATAACAGTTATAGCGATAATAATAATAGTATTAAGGATAAAGGCAAGAGTAATACGGACAGTAATTATAGTAACAAGAATAATAATAACAGATATAGCGATAATAATAATAGTGTTAAGGATAATAATAATAGTTATAAGGATAAAGACAAGAGTAATAGGGATAGTAACAATAGAATAACCATAATAGTAACAGTTATAGCGATAATAATAATAGTTATAAGGAGAAAGACAAGAGGAATAGGGTTAATTATAATAGTAACAAGAATAATAACAACAGTTATAGCGATAATATTAATAATAATAAGGATAATAATAATAGTTATAAGGATAAAGACAAGGCCAATAGGGATAATAATAATAGTAATAAGAATAATAATAACAGTTATTAGCGATAATAATAATAGTTATAAGGATAAAGACAAGAGTAATAGGAATAGTAACAATAGAATAACCATAATAATAACAGTTATAGCGATAATAATAATAGTTATAAGGATATAGACAAGAGGAATAGGGATAATAGTAATAGTAATAAGAATAATAATAACAGTTATAGCGATAATAATAATAGTATTAAGGATAAAGGCAAGAGTAATAGGAATAGTAACAATAGAATAACCATAATAATAACAGTTATAGCGATAATAATAATAGTTATAAGAAGAAAGACAAGAGGAATAGGGATAATAATAATAGTAACAAGAATAATAGTAACATTTATAGCGATAATAATAATAATAATAAGGATAATAATAATAGTTATAAGGAGAAAGACAAGAGGAATAGGGATAATAATAATAGTAACAAGAATAATAGTAACATTTATAGCGGTAATAATAATAATAATAAGGATAATAATAATAGTTATAAGGATAAATACAAGAGGAATAGGGATAATAGTAATAGTAATAAGAATAATAATAACAGTTATAGCGATAATAATAATAGTTATAAGGAGAAAGACAAGAGGAATAGGGATAATAATAATAGTAACAAGAATAATAACAACAGTTATAGCGATAATAATAATAATACTAAGGATAATAATAATAGTTATAAGGATAAAGACAAGGCCAATAGGGATAATAATAATAGTAATAAGAATAATAATAACAGTTATTAGCGATAATAATAATAGTTATAAGGATAAAGACAAGAGTAATAGGAATAGTAACAATAGAATAACCATAATAATAACAGTTATAGCGATAATAATAACAATAATAAGGATAATAATAATAGTTATAAGGAGAAAGACAAGAGGAATAGGGATAATAATAATAGTAACAAGAATAATAGTAACATTTATAGCGGTAATAATAATAATAATAAGGATAATAATAATAGTTATAAGGATAAATACAAGAGGAATAGGGATAATAGTAATAGTAATAAGAATAATAATAACAGTTATAGCGATAATAATAATAGTTATAAGGAGAAAGACAAGAGGAATAGGGATAATAATAATAGTAACAAGAATAATAACAACAGTTATAGCGATAATAATAATAATAATAAGGATAATAATAATAGTTATAAGGAGAAAGACAAGAGGAATAGGGATAATAATAATAGTAACAATAATAATAATAACAGTTATAGCGGTAATAATAATAGTATTACGGATAAAGGCAAGAGTAATACGGACAGTAATAATAGTAACAAGAATAATAATAACAGTTATAGCGATAATAATAATAGTAATAAGGATAATAATAGTAGTTATAAGGATATAGACAAGAGGAATAGGGATAATAGTAATAGTAATAAGAATAATAATAACAGTTATAGCGATAATAATAATAATAATAAGGATAATCATAATAGTTATAAGGAGAAAGACAAGAGGAATAGGGATAATAATAATAGTAACAAGAATAATAATAACAGTTATAGCGATAATAATAATAGTATTAAGGATAAAGGCAAGAGTAATACGGACAGTAATTATAGTAACAAGAATAATAATAACAGATATAGCGATAATAATAATAGTGTTAAGGATAATAATAATAGTTATAAGGATAAAGACAAGAGTAATAGGGATAGTAACAATAGAATAACCATAATAATAACAGTTATAGCGATAATAATAATAGTATTAAGGATAATAATAACAGTTATAGCGATAACAATAATAGTAATAAGGATAATAATAATAGTTATAAGGATAAAGACAAGGCCAATAGGGATAATAATAATAGTAATAAGAATAATAATAACAATTATTAGCGATAATAATAATAGTTATAAGGATAAATACAAGAGGAATAGGGATAGTAACAATAGAATAACAATAATAATAACAGTTATAGCGATAATAATAATAGTTATAAGGAGAAAGACAAGAGGAATAGGGATAATAATAATAGTAACAAGAATAATAACAACAGTTATAGCGAAAATAATAATAATAATAAGGATAATAATAATAGTTATAAGGATAAAGACAAGGCCAATAGGGATAATAATAATAGTAATAAGAATAATAATAACAGTTATTAGCGATAATAATAATAGTTATAAGGATAAAGACAAGAGTAATAGGAATAGTAACAATAGAATAACCATAATAATAACAGTTATAGCGATAATAATAATAATAATAAGGATAATAATAATAGTTATAAGGAGAAAGACAAGAGGAATAGGGATAATAATAATAGTAACAAGAATAATAGTAACATTTATAGCGGTAATAATAATAATAATAAGGATAATAATAATAGTTATAAGGATAAATACAAGAGGAATAGGGATAATAGTAATAGTAATAAGAATAATAATAACAGTTATAGCGATAATAATAATAGTTATAAGGAGAAAGACAAGAGGAATAGGGATAATAATAATAGTAACAAGAATAATAACAACAGTTATAGCGATAATAATAATAATAATAGTTATAAGGAGAAAGACAAGAGGAATAGGGATAATAATAATAGTAACAATAATAATAATAACAGTTATAGCGGTAATAATAATAGTATTACGGATAAAGGCAAGAGTAATACGGACAGTAATAATAGTAACAAGAATAATAATAACAGTTATAGCGATAATAATAATAGTAATAAGGATAATAATAGTAGTTATAAGGATATAGACAAGAGGAATAGGGATAATAGTAATAGTAATAAGAATAATAATAACAGTTATAGCGATAATAATAATAATAATAAGGATAATCATAATAGTTATAAGGAGAAAGACAAGAGGAATAGGGATAATAATAATAGTAACAAGAATAATAATAACAGTTATAGCGATAATAATAATAGTATTAAGGATAAAGGCAAGAGTAATACGGACAGTAATTATAGTAACAAGAATAATAATAACAGATATAGCGATAATAATAATAGTGTTAAGGATAATAATAATAGTTATAAGGATAAAGACAAGAGTAATAGGGATAGTAACAATAGAATAACCATAATAATAACAGTTATAGCGATAATAATAATAGTATTAAGGATAATAATAACAGTTATAGCGATAACAATAATAGTAATAAGGATAATAATAATAGTCATAAGGATAAAGACAAGGCCAATAGGGATAATAATAATAGTAATAAGAATAATAATAACAATTATTAGCGATAATAATAATAGTTATAAGGATAAAGACAAGAGTAATAGGGATAGTAACAATAGAATAACAATAATAATAACAGTTATAGCGATAATAATAATAGTTATAAGGAGAAAGACAAGAGGAATAGGGATAATAATAATAGTAACAAGAATAATAACAACAGTTATAGCGATAATAATAATAATAATAAGGATAATAATAATAGTTATAAGGATAAAGACAAGGCCAATAGGGATAATAATAATAGTAATAAGAATAATAATAACAGTTATTAGCGATAATAATAATAGTTATAAGGATAAAGACAAGAGTAATAGGAATAGTAACAATAGAATAACCATAATAATAACAGTTATAGCGATAATAATAATAGTATTAAGGATAGAGGCAAGAGTAATACGGACAGTAATAATAGTAACAAGAATAATAATAACAGTTATATCGATAATAATAATAGTAATAAGGATAATAATAATAGTTATAAGGATATAGACACGAGGAATAGGGATAATAGTAATAGTAATAAGAATAATAATAACAGTTATAGCGATAATAATAATAATAATAAGGATAATAATAATAGTTATAAGGAGAAAGACAAGAGGAATAGGGATAATAATAATAGTAACAAGAATAATAATAACAGTTATAGCGATAATAATAATAGTATTTAGGATAAAGGCAAGAGTAATACGGACAGTAATTATAGTAACAAGAATAATAATAACAGATATAGCGATAATAATAATAGTGTTAAGGATAATAATAATAGTTATAAGGATAAAAACAAGAGTAATAGGGATAGTAACAATAGAATAACCATAATAATAACAGTTATATCGATAATAATAATAGTATTAAGGATAATAATAACAGTTATAGCGATAATAATAATAGTTATAAGGAGAAAGACAAGAGGAATAGGGGTAATTATAATAGTAACAAGAATAATAACAACAGTTATAGCGATAATAATAATAATAATAAGGATAATAATAATAGTTATAAGGATAAATACAAGAGGAATAGGGATAATAGTAATAGTAATAAGAATAATAATAACAGTTATAGCGATAATAATAATAGTAATAAGGATAATAGTAATAGTTATAAGGATAAAGACAAGGGCAATAGCGATAATAATAATAGTAATAACAATAATAATAACAGTTGTAGCGATAATAATAATAGTAAAAAGGATTAATAATAATAGTTATATGGATAAAGACAAGAGTAATACGGATAGTAACAATAGTAATAAAAATAATAATAACAGTTATAGCGATAATAATAATAGTTATAAGGAGAAAGACAAGAGGAATAGGGATAATAATAATAGTAACAAGAATAATGACAACAGTTATAGCGATAATAATAATAATAATAAGGATAATAATAATAGTTATAAGGAGAAAGACAAGAGGAATAGGGATAATAATAATAGTAACAAGAATAATAGTAACAGTTATAGCGATAATAATAATAATAATAATTATAATAATAATAGTTATAAGAATAAATACAAGAGGAATAGGGATAATAGTAATAGTAATAAGAATAATAATAACAGTTATAGCGATAATAATAATAGTAATAAGGATTAATAATAATAGATATATATGGATAAAGACAAGAGTAATACGGATAGCAACAATAGTAATAAGAATAATAATAACAGTTATTAGCGATAATAATAATAGTTATAAGGATAAAGACAAGAGTAATAGGGATAGTAACAATAGAATAACCATAATAATAACAGTTATAGCGATAATAATAATAGTATTAAGGATAATAATAACAGTTATAGCGATAATAATAATAGTAATAAGGATAATAGTAATAGTTATAAGGATAAAGACAAGGGCAATAGCGATAATAATAATAGTAATAACAATAATAATAACAGTTGTAGCGATAATAATAATAGTAAAAAGGATTAATAATAATAGTTATATGGATAAAGACAAGAGTAATACGGATAGTAACAATAGTAATAAGAATAATAATAACAGTTATAGCGATAATAATAATAGTTATAAGGAGAAAGACAAGAGGAATAGGGATAATAATAATAGTAACAAGAATAATAACAACAGTTATAGCGATAATAATAATAATAATAAGGATAATAATAATAGTTATAAGGATAAAGACAAGGCCAATAGGGATAATAATAATAGTAATAAGAATAATAATAACAGTTATTAGCGATAATAATAATAGTTATAAGGATAAAGACAAGAGTAATAGGAATAGTAACAATAGAATAACCATAATAATAACAGTTATAGCGATAATAATAATAGTTATAAGGAGAAAGACACGAGAAATAGGGATAATAATAATAGTAACAAGAATAATAACAACAGTTATAGCGATAATAATAATAATAATAAGGATAATAATAATAGTTATAAGGATAAAGACACGGCCAATAGGGATAATAATAATAGTAATAAGAATAATAATAACAGTTATTAGCGATAATAATAATAGTTATAAGGATAAAGACAAGAGTAATAGGAATAGTAACAATAGAATAACCATAATAATAACAGTTATAGCGATAATAATAATAGTATTAAGGATAGAGGCAAGAGTAATACGGACAGTAATAATAGTAACAAGAATAATAATAACAGTTATATCGATAATAATAATAGTAATAAGGATAATAATAATAGTTATAAGGATATAGACACGAGGAATAGGGATAATAGTAATAGTACTAAGAATAATAATAACAGTTATAGCGATAATAATAATAATAATAAGGATAATAATAATAGTTATAAGGAGAAAGACAAGAGGAATAGGGATAATAATAATAGTAACAAGAATAATAATAACAGTTATAGCGATAATAATAATAGTTATAAGGAGAAAGACAAGAGGAATAGGGATAATAATAATAGTAACAAGAATAATAACAACAGTTATAGCGATAATAATAATAATAATTAGGATAATAATAATATTTATAAGGAGAAAGACAAGAAGAATAGGGATAATAATAATAGTAACAGTTATAGCGATAATAATAATAATAATAAGGATAATAATAATAGTTATAGCGATAATAATAATAATAATAATAAGGATAATAATAATAGTTATAAGGATAAAGACAAGGCCAATAGGGATAATAATAATAGTAATAAGAATAATAATAACAGTTATAGCGATAATAATAATAGTATTAAGGATAATAATAACAGTTATAGCGATAATAATAATAGTAATAGGGATAATAGTAATAGTTATAAGGATAAAGACAAGGGCAATAGGGATAATAATAATAGTAATAACAATAATAATAACAGTTGTAGCGATAATAATAATAGTTATAAGGATAAATACAAGAGGAATAGGGATAATAGAAATAGTAATAAGAATAATAATAACTGTTATAGCGATAATAATAATAGTTATAAGGAGAAAGACAAGAGGAATAGGGATAATAATAATAGTAACAAGAATAATAACAACAGTTATAGCGATAATAATAATAATAATAAGGATAATAATAATAGTTATAAGGAGAAAGACAAGAGGAATAGGGATAATAATAATAGTAACAAGAATAATAGTAACAGTTATAGCGATAATAATAATAATAATAAGGATAATAATAATAGTTATAAGGATAAATACAAGAGGAATAGGGATAATAGTAATAGTAATAAGAATAATAATAACAGTTATAGCGATAATAATAATAGTAATAAGGATTAATAATAATAGATATATATGGATAAAGACAAGAGTAATACGGATAGCAACAATAGTAATAAGAATAATAATAACAGTTATTAGCGATAATAATAATAGTTATAAGGATAAAGACAAGAGTAATAGGGATAGTAACAATAGAATAACCATAATAATAACAGTTATAGCGATAATAATAATAGTATTAAGGATAATAATAACAGTTATAGCGATAATAATAATAGTAATAAGGATAATAGTAATAGTTATAAGGATAAAGACAAGGGCAATAGCGATAATAATAATAGTAATAACAATAATAATAACAGTTGTAGCGATAATAATAATAGTAAAAAGGATTAATAATAATGGTTATATGGATAAAGACAAGAGTAATACGGATAGTAACAATAGTAATAAGAATAATAATAACAGTTATAGCGATAATAATAATAGTTATAAGGAGAAAGACAAGAGGAATAGGGATAATAATAATAGTAACAAGAATAATAACAACAGTTATAGCGATAATAATAATAATAATAAGGATAATAATAATAGTTATAAGGATAAAGACAAGGCCAATAGGGATAATAATAATAGTAATAAGAATAATAATAACAGTTATTAGCGATAATAATAATAGTTATAAGGATAAAGACAAGAGTAATAGGAATAGTATCAATAGAATAACCATAATAATAACAGTTATAGCGATAATAATAATACTATTAAGGATAATAATAACAGTTATAGCGATAATAATAATAGTTATAAGGATAAAGACAAGGGCAATAGCGATAATAATAATAGTAATAACAATAATAATAAGAGTTGTAGCGATAATAATAATAGTAAAAAGGATTAATAATAATAGTTATATGGATAAAGACAAGAGTAATACGGATAGTAACAATAGTAATAAGAATAATAATAACAGTTATAGCGATAATAATAATAGTAACAACAATAATAATAACAGTTATAGCGATAATAATAATAATAATAAGGATAATAATAATAGTTATAAGGAGAAAGGCAAGAGGAATAGGGATAATAATAATAGTAACATGAATAATATCAACAGTTATAGCGATAATAATAATAATAATAAGGATAATAATAATAGTTATAAGGAGAAAGACAAGAGGAATAGGGATAATAATAATAGTAACAAGAATAATAATAACAGTTATAGCGGTAATAATAATAGTATTACGGATAAAGGCAAGAGTAATACGGACAGTAATAATAGTAACAAGAATAATAATAACAGTTATAGCGATAATAATAATAGTAATAAGGATAATAATAATAGTTATAAGGATATAGACAAGAGGAATAGGGATAATAGTAATAGTAATAAGAATAATAATAACAGTTATAGCGATAATAATAATAATAATAAGGATAATCATAATAGTTATAAGGAGAAAGACAAGAGGAATAGGGATAATAATAATAGTAACAAGAATAATAATAACAGTTATAGCGATAATAATAATAGTATTAAGGATAAAGGCAAGAGTAATACGGACAGTAATTATAGTAACAAGAATAATAATAACAGATATAGCGATAATAATAATAGTGTTAAGGATAATAATAATAGTTATAAGGATAAAGACAAGAGTAATAGGGATAGTAACAATAGAATAACCATAATAATAACAGTTATAGCGATAATAATAATAGTATTAAGGATAATAATAACAGTTATAGCGATAACAATAATAGTAATAATGATAATAATAATAGTTATAAGGATAAAGACAAGGCCAATAGGGATAATAATAATAGAAATAAGAATAATAATATCAATTATTAGCGATAATAATAATAGTTATAAGGATAAAGACAAGAGTAATAGGGATAGTAACAATAGAATAACAATAATAATAACAGTTATAGCGATAATAATAATAGTTATAAGGAGAAACACAAGAGGAATAGGGATAATAATAATAGTAACAAGAATAATAACAAAAGTTATAGCGATAATAATAATAATAATAAGGATAATAATAATAGTTATAAGGATAAAGACAAGGCCAATGGGGATAATAATAATAGTAATAAGAATAATAATAACAGTTATTAGCGATAATAATAATAGTTATAAGGATAAAGACAAGAGTAATAGGAATAGTAACAATAGAATAACCATAATAATAACAGTTATAGCGATAATAATAATAGTATTAAGGATAGAGGCAAGAGTAATACGGACAGTAATAATAGTAACAAGAATAATAATAACAGTTATAGCGATAATAATAATAGTAATAAGGATAATAATAATAGTTATAAGGATATAGACACGAGGAATAGGGATAATAGTAATAATAATAATAATAATAATAACAGTTATAGCGATAATAATAATAATAATAAGGATAATAATAATAGTTGTAAGGAGAAAGACAAGAGGAATAGGGATAATAATAATAGTAACAAGAATAATAATAACAGTTATAGCGATAATAATAATAGTATTAAGGATAAAGGCAAGAGTAATACGGACAGTAATTATAGTAACAAGAATAATAATAACAGATATAGCGATAATAATAATAGTGTTAAGGATAATAATAATAGTTATAAGGATAAAGACAAGAGTAATAGGGATAGTAACAATAGAATAACCATAATAGTAACAGTTATAGCGATAATAATAATAGTTATAAGGAGAAAGACAAGAGGAATAGGGGTAATTATAATAGTAACAAGAATAATAACAACAGTTATAGCGATAATATTAATAATAATAAGGATAATAATAATAGTTATAAGGATAAAGACAAGGCCAATAGGGATAATAATAATAGTAATAAGAATAATAATAACAGTTATTAGCGATAATAATAATAGTTATAAGGATAAAGACAAGAGTAATAGGAATAGTAACAATAGAATAACCATAATAATAACAGTTATAGCGATAATAATAATAGTTATAAGGATATAGACAAGAGGAATAGGGATAATAGTAATAGTAATAAGAATAATAATAACAGTTATAGCGATAATAATAATAGTATTAAGGATAAAGGCAAGAGTAATAGGAATAGTAACAATAGAATAACCATAATAATAACAGTTATAGCGATAATAATAATAGTTATAAGAAGAAAGACAAGAGGAATAGGGATAATAATAATAGTAACAAGAATAATAGTAACATTTATAGCGATAATAATAATAATAATAAGGATAATAATAATAGTTATAAGGATAAATACAAGAGGAATAGGGATAATAGTAATAGTAATAAGAATAATAATAACAGTTATAGCGATAATAATAATAGTTATAAGGAGAAAGACAAGAGGAATAGGGATAATAATAATAGTAACAAGAATAATAACAACAGTTATAGCGATAATAATAATAATAATAAGGATAATAATAATAGTTATAAGGATAAATACAAGAGGAATAGGGATAATAGTAATAGTAATAAGAATAATAATAACAGTTATAGCGATAATAATAATACTATTAAGGATAATAATAACAGTTATAGCGATAATAATAATAGTTATAAGGATAAAGACAAGGGCAATAGCGATAATAATAATAGTAATAACAATAATAATAAGAGTTGTAGCGATAATAATAATAGTAAAAAGGATTAATAATAATAGTTATATGGATAAAGACAAGAGTAATACGGATAGTAACAATAGTAATAAGAATAATAATAACAGTTATAGCGATAATAATAATAGTAACAACAATAATAATAACAGTTATAGCGATAATAATAATAATAATAAGGATAATAATAATAGTTATAAGGAGAAAGGCAAGAGGAATAGGGATAATAATAATAGTAACATGAATAATATCAACAGTTATAGCGATAATAATAATAATAATAAGGATAATAATAATAGTTATAAGGAGAAAGACAAGAGGAATAGGGATAATAATAATAGTAACAAGAATAATAATAACAGTTATAGCGGTAATAATAATAGTATTACGGATAAAGGCAAGAGTAATACGGACAGTAATAATAGTAACAAGAATAATAATAACAGTTATAGCGATAATAATAATAGTAATAAGGATAATAATAATAGTTATAAGGATATAGACAAGAGGAATAGGGATAATAGTAATAGTAATAAGAATAATAATAACAGTTATAGCGATAATAATAATAATAATAAGGATAATCATAATAGTTATAAGGAGAAAGACAAGAGGAATAGGGATAATAATAATAGTAACAAGAATAATAATAACAGTTATAGCGATAATAATAATAGTATTAAGGATAAAGGCAAGAGTAATACGGACAGTAATTATAGTAACAAGAATAATAATAACAGATATAGCGATAATAATAATAGTGTTAAGGATAATAATAATAGTTATAAGGATAAAGACAAGAGTAATAGGGATAGTAACAATAGAATAACCATAATAATAACAGTTATAGCGATAATAATAATAGTATTAAGGATAATAATAACAGTTATAGCGATAACAATAATAGTAATAATGATAATAATAATAGTTATAAGGATAAAGACAAGGCCAATAGGGATAATAATAATAGAAATAAGAATAATAATATCAATTATTAGCGATAATAATAATAGTTATAAGGATAAAGACAAGAGTAATAGGGATAGTAACAATAGAATAACAATAATAATAACAGTTATAGCGATAATAATAATAGTTATAAGGAGAAACACAAGAGGAATAGGGATAATAATAATAGTAACAAGAATAATAACAAAAGTTATAGCGATAATAATAATAATAATAAGGATAATAATAATAGTTATAAGGATAAAGACAAGGCCAATAGGGATAATAATAATAGTAATAAGAATAATAATAACAGTTATTAGCGATAATAATAATAATAGTTATAAGGATAAAGACAAGAGTAATAGGAATAGTAACAATAGAATAACCATAATAATAACAGTTATAGCGATAATAATAATAGTATTAAGGATAGAGGCAAGAGTAATACGGACAGTAATAATAGTAACAAGAATAATAATAACAGTTATAGCGATAATAATAATAGTAATAAGGATAATAATAATAGTTATAAGGATATAGACACGAGGAATAGGGATAATAGTAATAATAATAATAATAATAATAACAGTTATAGCGATAATAATAATAATAATAAGGATAATAATAATAGTTGTAAGGAGAAAGACAAGAGGAATAGGGATAATAATAATAGTAACAAGAATAATAATAACAGTTATAGCGATAATAATAATAGTATTAAGGATAAAGGCAAGAGTAATACGGACAGTAATTATAGTAACAAGAATAATAATAACAGATATAGCGATAATAATAATAGTGTTAAGGATAATAATAATAGTTATAAGGATAAAGACAAGAGTAATAGGGATAGTAACAATAGAATAACCATAATAGTAACAGTTATAGCGATAATAATAATAGTTATAAGGAGAAAGACAAGAGGAATAGGGGTAATTATAATAGTAACAAGAATAATAACAACAGTTATAGCGATAATATTAATAATAATAAGGATAATAATAATAGTTATAAGGATAAAGACAAGGCCAATAGGGATAATAATAATAGTAATAAGAATAATAATAACAGTTATTAGCGATAATAATAATAGTTATAAGGATAAAGACAAGAGTAATAGGAATAGTAACAATAGAATAACCATAATAATAACAGTTATAGCGATAATAATAATAGCTATAAGGATATAGACAAGAGGAATAGGGATAATAGTAATAGTAATAAGAATAATAATAACAGTTATAGCGATAATAATAATAGTATTAAGGATAAAGGCAAGAGTAATAGGAATAGTAACAATAGAATAACCATAATAATAACAGTTATAGCGATAATAATAATAGTTATAAGAAGAAAGACAAGAGGAATAGGGATAATAATAATAGTAACAAGAATAATAGTAACATTTATAGCGATAATAATAATAATAATAAGGATAATAATAATAGTTATAAGGATAAATACAAGAGGAATAGGGATAATAGTAATAGTAATAAGAATAATAATAACAGTTATAGCGATAATAATAATAGTTATAAGGAGAAAGACAAGAGGAATAGGGATAATAATAATAGTAACAAGAATAATAACAACAGTTATAGCGATAATAATAATAATAATAAGGATAATAATAATAGTTATAAGGATAAATACAAGAGGAATAGGGATAATAGTAATAGTAATAAGAATAATAATAACAGTTATAGCGATAATAATAATAGTAATAAGGATTAATAATAATAGTTATATGGATAAAGACAAGAGTAATACGGATAGCAACAATAGTAATAAGAATAATAATAACAGTTATTAGCGATAATAATAATAGTTATAAGGATAAAGACAAGAGTAATAGGGATAGTAACAATAGAATAACCATAATAATAACAGTTATAGCGATAATAATAATAGTATTAAGGATAATAATAACAGTTATAGCGATACTAATAATAGTAATAACGATAATAGTAATAGTTATAAGGATAAAGACAAGGGCAATAGCGATAATAATAATAGTAATAACAATAATAATAACAGTTGTAGCGATAATAATAATAGTGAAAAGGATTAATAATAATAGTTATATGGATAAAGACAAGAGTAATACGGATAGTAACAATAGTAATAAGAATAATAATAACAGTTATAACGATAATAATAATAGTTATAAGGAGAAAGACAAGAGGAATAGGGATAATAATAATAGTAACAAGAATAATAACAACAGTTATAGCGATAATAATAATAATAATAAGGATAATAATAATAGTTATAAGGAGAAAGACAAGAGGAATAGAGATAATAATAATAGTAACAAGAATAATAGTAACAGTTATAGCGATAATAATAGTAATAATAAGGATAATAATAATAGTTATAAGGATAAATACAAGAGGAATGGGCATAATAGTAATAGTAATAAGAATAATAATAACAGTTATAGCGATAATAATAATAGTTATAAGGAGAAAGACAAGAGGAATAGGGATAATAATAATAGTAACAAGAATAATAGCAACAGTTATAGCGATAATAATAATAATAATAAGGATAATAATAATATTTATAAGGAGAAAGATAAGAGGAATAGGGATAATAATAATAGTAACAAGAATAATAGCAACAGTTATAGCGATAATAATAATAATAATAAGGATAATAATAATAGTTATAAGGAGAAAGACAAGAGGAATAGGGATAATAATAATAGTAACAAGAATAATAACAACAGTTATAGCGATAATAATAATAGTAATAAGGATAATAATAATAGTTATAAGGATAAATACAAGAGGAATAGGGATAATAGTAATAGTAATAAGAATAATAATAACAGTTATAGCGATAATAATAATAGTAATAAGGATTAATAATAATAGTTATATGGATAAAGACAAGAGTAATACGGATAGCAACAATAGTAATAAGAATAATAATAACAGTTATTAGCGATAATAATAATAGTTATAAGGATAAAGACAAGAGTAATAGGGATAGTAACAATAGAATAACCATAATAATAACAGTTATAGCGATAATAATAATAGTATTAAGGATAATAATAACAGTTATAGCGATACTAATAATAGTAATAACGATAATAGTAATAGTTATAAGGATAAAGACAAGGGCAATAGCGATAATAATAATAGTAATAACAATAATAATAACAGTTGTAGCGATAATAATAATAGTGAAAAGGATTAATAATAATAGTTATATGGATAAAGACAAGAGAAATACGGATAGTAACAATAGTAATAAGAATAATAATAACAGTTATAACGATAATAATAATAGTTATAAGGAGAAAGACAAGAGGAATAGGGATAATAATAATAGTAACAAGAATAATAACAACAGTTATAGCGATAATAATAATAATAATAAGGATAATAATAATAGTTATAAGGAGAAAGACAAGAGGAATAGAGATAATAATAATAGTAACAAGAATAATAGTAACAGTTATAGCGATAATAATAGTAATAATAAGGATAATAATAATAGTTATAAGGATAAATACAAGAGGAATGGGCATAATAGTAATAGTAATAAGAATAATAATAACAGTTATAGCGATAATAATAATAGTTATAAGGAGAAAGACAAGAGGAATAGGGATAATAATAATAGTAACAAGAATAATAGTAACAGTTATAGCGTTAATAATAATAATAATAAGGATAATAATAATAGTTATAAGGATAAATACAAGAGGAATAGGGATAATAGTAATAGTAATAAGAATAATAATAACAGTTATAACGATAATAATAATAGTTATAAGGAGAAAGGCAAGAGTAATACGGATAGTAACAATAGAATAACCATAATAATAACAGTTATAGCGATAATAATAATAATAATAATAATAAGGATAATTATGATAGTTATAAGGAGAAAGACAAGAGGAATAGGGATAATAATAGTAGTAACAACAATAATAATAACAGTTATAGCGATAATAATAATAATAATAGGGATAATAATAATAGTTATAGCGATAATAATAATAATAATAATAAGGATAATAATAATAGTTATAAGGATAAAGACAAGGCCAATAGGGATAATAATAATAGTAATAAGAATAATAATAACAGTTATTAGCGATAATAATAATAGTTATAAGGATAAAGACAAGAGTAATAGGGATAGTAACAATAGAATAACCATAATAATAACAGTTATAGCGATAATAATAATAGTATTAAGGATAATAATAACAGTTATAGCGATAATAATAATAGTAATAGGGATAATAGTAATAGTTATAAGGATAAAGACAAGGGCAATAGCGATAATAATAATAGTAATAACAATAATAATAACAGTTGTAGCGATAATAATAATAGTAAAAAGGATTAATAATAATAGTTATATGGATAAAGACAAGAGTAATACGGATAGTAACAATAGTAATAAGAATAATAATAACAGTTATAGCAATAATAATAATAGTAACAAGAATAATAATAACAGTTATAGCACTAATAATAATAATAATAAGGATAAGAATAATAGCTATAAGGATAAATACAAGAGGAATAGGGATAATAGTAATAGTAATAAGAATAATAATAACAGTTATAGCGATAATAATAATAGTTATACGGAGAAAGGCAAGAGTAATACGGATAGTAACAATAGAATAACCATAATAATAACAGTTATAGCGATAATAATAATAATAATAAAGATAATAATAATAGTTATACGGAGAAAGACAAGAGGAATAGGGATAATAATAATAGTAACAAGAATAATAATAACAGTTATAGCGATAATAATAATAGTTATAAAGAGAAAGACAAGAGGAATAGGGATAATAATAATAGTAACAAGAATAATAATAACAGTTATAGCGATAATAATAATTGTATTAAGGATAATAATAACAGTTATAGCGATCATAATAATTATAATAAGGATAATAATAATAGTTATAAGGATAAATACAAGAGGAATAGTGATAATAGTAATAGTAATAAGAATAATAATAACAGTTATAGCGGTAGTAATAATAGTATTAAGGATAAAGGCAAGAGTAATACGGACAGTAATAATAGTAACAAGAATAATAATAACAGTTATAGCGATAATAATAATAGTAATAAGGATAATAATAATAGTTATAAGGTTATAGACAAGAGTAATAGGGATAGTAACAATAGAATAAGCATAATAAGAACAGTTATAGCGATAATAATAATAGTAATAAGGATAATAATACCAGTTCTAGCGATAATAATAATAATAATAATAATAATAAGGATAATAATAATAGTTATAAGGATAAAGACAAGTGGAATAGGGATAGTAACAATAGAATAACCATAATAATAACAGTTACAGCGATAATAATAATAGTAATAAGAATAATAATAACAGTTATTAGCGATAATAATAATAGTTATAAGGATAAAGACAAGAGTAATACGGATAGTAACAATAGAATAAGGATAATAATAACAGTTATAGCGAAAATAATAATAGGAATAAGCATAATAATAACAGTTATAGCGATAATAATAATAGTAATAAGAATAATAATAACAGTTATTAGCGATAATAATAATAGTAATAAGAATAATAATAACAGTTATAAGCGATAATAATAATAGTAATAAGGATTAATAATAATAGTTATATGGATAAAGACAAGAGTAATACGGACAGCAACAATAGTAATAAGAATAATAATAACAGTTATAGCGATAATAATAATAGGAACAAGAACAATAATAACAGTTACAGCGATAATAATAATAATAATAGTAATAAGAATAATAATAACAGTTATAGCGATAATAATAATAGTAATAAGAATAATAATAACAGTTATAAGCGATAATAATAATAGTAATAAGGATTAATAATAATAGTTATATGGATAAAGACAAGAGTAATACGGATAGCAACAATAGTAATAAGAATAATAATAACAGTTATAGCGATAATAATAATAATAATAAGGATAATAATAATAGTAATAAGGATTAATAATAATAGTTATATGGATAAAGACAAGAGTAATACGGATAGCAACAATAGTAATAAGAATAATAATGTAGGTTTAGTATTTTTATTAACTTAACCCTTTATTAAAGGTACACGAAAAGAACAGTGAGACTTACAAAAAACTACACGAAAAGCGAATACAAGACACGCACGAAACAATAAATCACAATTACTAATAGTCGTAGACCGTAAATCGTTAATCGCTAATCGTTAATCGTAAACCGTAAGTCGTAGCCGTTATCGTAATCGTAATCGTCGTCGTTATCGTTATCGTACTCGCAATCGTCGTAATCGTAATCGTAGCTCGAACAAGTCTGAACCCGCGCCGCGGTCACGTCCTTATATTTACGCGGCGTCCGAACATTCTCGATCGTATATTCGAACGTTTCGCGACTTTTCGGTGGTCGTTGGAGTCGCGACCGTTTTCTAACGTTCGCTCGCTCGTCAACACACACGCATACACACATGCATCCATCCGCGCTCGGATCGACGCGCTCGTCGGCAACGGCTTTGTCCGATCAGCCGTTACGCTGCACGGCGTTGTTGACAATTAGGCTCGCGATCTTTCTCGCACGTTCGCGGTGCGACGGTTACCGTTATACCTATACACTCCTACATTCGGCCATCCTAAAAAGGCATATGGCCTCAGATGCCTTCTTTACGATGCATCCTCCACTTCTTCTCCGTCTTCTTCTCCGCTTCGATCGCTGCCATCTATCCACGGTTTCATGTGGTCCACCGACGTCGATGTCTGATTCGGCCCTTCGTGCTCGCCGATCTTGATCACCAGGTATCGGTCGTTTCGGAGTACCCGTGTCACCTCGTATGGACCCAAGAATTTCCCGGCTAATTTCAATCCGGGTCCGAGTTGCGTCCGTTGTATCGATACGAGATCGCCTTCTTTGTAGACCCGTGCTTCCTTCCGTCGCCTGTCGTATTGTTTTTTGTTTTCTTGCTGGACCTGCTGTAGACGCTCTTTTGCGTGTCGGCGTATCTCGTCCCGGTCGGTCTGAAACATCTCTTGCAGTTCTGCCTCGATCATCGCTCTTACCTCTTGGTCCTCCTTGAGGTGCATTCGAGTGCCCACGAGCAGGGTGAAGGGGGAGCGGGTATCGGTCGCGCTTGTATTCGCGAACGGCGGTCTCGATTTCCTCGCGAATTTTCGGGCTTGTGACGTGAGCTAGGTCGATCGGGTCGTGATCTCGTTCGCAGTCGACATAAAAAATTTCCGACGGTGCGTTACGCGTGTCCGGCCGCGTCGTAAGCGTCATATTTCCGTCTTTCACCACCCATTCCGCGGCGTCGATAAAATCGAAACCCAGCAGCACCCCGTACTCTAGGACTGCGTCCTCTACCACCCGCAAGGTGACCGCGCGCTTCTGCCCATCGATTACAATCTCGCCGTCGAATTTCCCTAACGTTCTATGTGCCTTCGTTCCTAAGCCGCGGAGATGCACTATCTCCTTCGTTAACCGCGGTGCCCCGATATCGTTGTACACGTTTTTCCTGATTAGGGAAATTTCGCTACCCGTATCTAGCACGGCTACTGCAGCGCATCCGTTCACGCGTACATCTTTTCGGTATTTACTTTCAGCAGCTACCGCGACAGCGAGGACGTTTTTCGTGTTCGTTTTTCTGGTCGGACAATCGCGCGAAATGTGGCCGAACTCGTTGCACTGAAAACACTTACGCCCTTTTCCTTGCTCGGGACATTTCGCCGTCGGGTGTCCTCGGTCGCCGCAGTTGATGCACCTCTTTGCTGCGCTCGTGGGTGGACGTTCGGCCTGGGGTTCCGCTGCTGGCTTCCCTCCTTTGGGTGCTGATGTCGTTGCCCTTGGTCGGAGTGTGATTTTCCCGAACGCCTCCAGCAAATCGGCGCTCGTCCTGAACCGCTGTATCCTCGCCTGGTCCTGGAGGATGGGATCGGGTATCCCATCGATGAGGCAGTCGATAAACTCTTCCTCGTCGACGGAGATGTGGTTCGCCAAAATCGTTTTCTGGTGGAGGTAGTCGGCGAAGGTTTCGTCCCGGCGCCACGTCCTTTCCTCGAACTGTCGCCTTGCCGCCAGTCGACTGGTCCTCTGGTGGAACATGGAGCCCATTAAGTCCAGCAGCTGGTCCACTGGTACTTCCATGTGCTCGGGTCGGGAATGGAACCAGTCGAGCACCTTCCCCTGGAGCTTCGAGACGACGAGGATGCGGCTGGCATCGTCTCGCAGGCCGTACGTGTCCCGTAGTAAGCGGAGTTGCCTTCTCCACATCTCGAAATTGCCCTTCGTTCCGTCGAAAGGGCTCAAAAGGTCCGCGATGGCTGTGATGTTCAGGCGGAGGGGCTCCGGGGCTGCAATCGTCACCTCCGGTCTCGCAGGTTGCGGTGTATGATTCGCCTGCATTGCGCGCATCATCTCCAATTCACGTCGCGCCAGCTCTGCCTCCCGAATAGCCATCTCCTTTTCTTTCTCTAAGAGCTCGAGACGCAGTCTCATCAGCTCTACCTCCGCTGACTGGGACATGATGCGTGGTGCCTGCACTATCTTCACTTCGTCCTGGCCAGCTGCTTCCCCTCCGTCGAAAGCACTTTCCAACTCAGCCCCATGGTCAAGGAGTCTTGCCACTAGCTCATTTTTTGTGCCGCTAGTAGACAGGGCTCTTTCCCGCAGCAGCTCCTTCAAACGCGTCGTCGTTAGTTCTTGGAGCACTTTTCCTTCCATTTCACAGAATTTACCGTTTCGAAAAACTATTCTAATCGCGCACTTTTGGATCGCTGTTGGTATCCCGGACGAGCCCCCAATTGTAGGTTTAGTATTTTTATTAACTTAACCCTTTATTAAAGGTACACGAAAAGAACAGTGAGACTTACAAAAAACTACACGAAAAGCGAATACAAGACACGCACGAAACAATAAATCACAATTACTAATAGTCGTAGACCGTAAATCGTTAATCGCTAATCGTTAATCGTAAACCGTAAGTCGTAGCCGTTATCGTAATCGTAATCGTCGTCGTTATCGTTATCGTACTCGCAATCGTCGTAATCGTAATCGTAGCTCGAACAAGTCTGAACCCGCGCCGCGGTCACGTCCTTATATTTACGCGGCGTCCGAACATTCTCGATCGTATATTCGAACGTTTCGCGACTTTTCGGTGGTCGTTGGAGTCGCGACCGTTTTCTAACGTTCGCTCGCTCGTCAACACACACGCATACACACATGCATCCATCCGCGCTCGGATCGACGCGCTCGTCGGCAACGGCTTTGTCCGATCAGCCGTTACGCTGCACGGCGTTGTTGACAATTAGGCTCGCGATCTTTCTCGCACGTTCGCGGTGCGACGGTTACCGTTATACCTATACACTCCTACAATAATAACAGTTATAGCGATAATAATAATAGGAACAAGAACAATAATAACAGTTACAGCGATAATAATAATAATAATAGTAATAAGAATAATAATAACAGTTATAGCGATAATAATAATAGTAACAAGAATAATAATAACAGTTATAGCGATAATAATAATAATAATAAGGATAATAATAATAGTAACAAGAATAATAATAACAGTTATAGCGATAATAATAATAGTAATAAGGATAATAATAACAGTTATAGCGATAATAATAATAATAATAATAAGGATAATTATGATAGTTATAAGGAGAAAGACAAGAGGAATAGGGATAATAATAGTAGTAACAAGAATAATGATAACAGTTATAGCGATAATAATAATAGTATTAAGGATAAAGGCAAGAGTAATACGGACAGTAGTAATAGTAACAAGAATAATAATACCAGTTATAGTGATAATAATAATAGTAATAAGGATAAAGACAAGAGTAATAGGGATAGTAAAAATAGAATAACCATAATAATAACAGTTATAGCGATAATAATAATAGTAATAAGAATAATAATAACAGTTATTAGCGATAATAATAATAGTTACAAGGATAAAGACAAGAGTAATACGGATAGTAACAATAGAATAAGGATAATAATAACAGTTATAGCGATAATAATAATAGTTATAAGGAGAAAGACAAGAGGAATAGGGAAAATAATAATAGTAACAAGAATAATAATAACAGTTATAGCGATAATAATAATTGTATTAAGGATAATAATAACAGTTATAGCGATAATAATAATAATAATAAGGATAATAATAATAGTTATAAAGATAAATACAAGAGGAATAGGGATAATAGTAATAGTAATAAGAATAATAATAACAGTTATAGCGGTAATAATAATAGTATTAACAATAAAGGCAAGAGTAATACGGACAGTAAGAATAGTAACAAGAATAATAATAACAGTTATAGCGATAATAATAATAGTATTAAGGATAAAGGCAAGAGTAATACGGACAGTAATAATAGTAACAAGAATAATAATACCAGTTATAGCGATAATAATAATAGTAATAAGGATAATAATAATAGTTATAAGGATAAAGACAAGAGTAATAGGGATAGTAACAATAGAATAACCATAATAATAACAGTTATAGCGATAATAATAATAGTAACAAGAATAATAATAACAGTTATAGCGATAATAATAATAATAATAAGGATAAGAATAATAGTTATAAGGATAAATACAAGAGGAATAGGGATAATAGTAATAGTAATAAGAATAATAATAACAGTTATAGCGATAATAATAATAGTTATAAGTAGAAAGACAAGAGGAATAGGGATAATAATTATAGTAACAAGAATAATAACAACAGTTATAGCGATAATAATAATAATAATAAGGATAATAATAATAGTTATAAGGATAAAGACAAGGCCAATAGGGATAATAATAATAGTAATAAGAATAATAATAACAGTTATTAGCGATAATAATAATAGTTATAAGGATAAAGACAAGAGTAATAGGGATAGTAACAATAGAATAACCATAATAATAACAGTTATAGCGATAATAATAATAGTATTAAGGATAATAATAACAGTTATAGCGATAATAATAATAGTAATAGGGATAATAGTAATAGTTATAAGGATAAAGACAAGGGCAATAGCGATAATAATAATAGTAATAACAATAATAATAACAGTTGTAGCGATAATAATAATAGTAAAAAGGATTAATAATAATAGTTATATGGATAAAGACAAGAGTAATACGGATAGTAACAATAGTAATAAGAATAATAATAACAGTTATAGCAATAATAATAATAGTAACAAGAATAATAATAACAGTTATAGCACTAATAATAATAATAATAAGGATAAGAATAATAGCTATACGGATAAATACAAGAGGAATAGGGATAATAGTAATAGTAATAAGAATAATAATAACAGTTATAGCGATAATAATAATAGTTATACGGAGAAAGGCAAGAGTAATACGGATAGTAACAATAGAATAACCATAATAATAACAGTTATAGCGATAATAATAATAATAATAAAGATAATAATAATAGTTATACGGAGAAAGACAAGAGGAATAGGGATAATAATAATAGTAACAAGAATAATAATAACAGTTATAGCGATAATAATAATTGTATTAAGGATAATAATAACAGTTATAGCGATCATAATAATAATAATAAGGATAATAATAATAGTTATAAGGATAAATACAAGAGGAATAGGGATAATAGTAATAGTAATAAGAATAATAATAACAGTTATAGCGGTAGTAATAATAGTATTAAGGATAAAGGCAAGAGTAATACGGACAGTAATAATAGTAACAAGAATAATAATAACAGTTATAGCGATAATAATAATAGTAATAAGGATAATAATAATAGTTATAAGGGTATAGACAAGAGTAATAGGGATAGTAACAATAGAATAAGCATAATAAGAACAGTTATAGCGATAATAATAATAGTAATAAGGATTAATAATAATAGTTATATGGATAAAGACAAGAGTAATACGGACAGCAACAATAGTAATAAGAATAATAATAACAGTTATAGCGATAATAATAATGGGAACAAGAACAATAATAACAGTTACAGCGATAATAATAATAATAATAGTAACAAGAATAATAATAACAGTTATAGCGATAATAATAATAGTAATAAGGATAATAATAACAGTTATAGCGATAATAATAATAATAATAATACGGATAATTATGATAGTTATAAGGAGAAAGACAAGAGGAATAGGGATAATAATAGTAGTAACAAGAATAATGATAACAGTTAGAGCGATAATAATAATAGTATTAAGGATAAAGGCAAGAGTAATACGGACAGTAGTAATAGTAACAAGAATAATAATACCAGTTATAGTGATAATAATAATAGTAATAAGGATAATAATAATAGTTATAAGGATAAAGACAAGAGTAATAGGGATAGTAACAATAGAATAACCATAATAATAACAGTTATAGCGATAATAATAATAGTAATAAGAATAATAATAACAGTTATAGCACTAATAATAATAATAATAAGGATAAGAATAATAGCTATAAGGATAAATATAAGAGGAATAGGGATAATAGTAATAGTAATAAGAATAATAATAACAGTTATAGCGATAATAATAATAGTTATACGGAGAAAGGCAAGAGTAATACGGATAGTAACAATAGAATAACCATAATAATAACAGTTATAGCGATAATAATAATAATAATAAAGATAATAATAATAGTTATACGGAGAAAGACAAGAGGAATAGGGATAATAATAATAGTAACAAGAATAATAATAACAGTTATAGCGATAATAATAATAGTTATAAAGAGAAAGACAAGAGGAATAGGGATAATAATAATAGTAACAAGAATAATAATAACAGTTATAGCGATAATAATAATTGTATTAAGGATAATAATAACAGTTATAGCGATCATAATAATAATAATAAGGATAATAATAATAGTTATAAGGGTAAATACAAGAGGAATAGGGATAATAGTAATAGTAATAAGAATAATAATAACAGTTATAGCGGTAGTAATAATAGTATTAAGGATAAAGGCAAGAGTAATACGGACAGTAATAATAGTAACAAGAATAATAATAACAGTTATAGCGATAATAATAATAGTAATAAGGATAATAATAATAGTTATAAGGGTATAGACAAGAGTAATAGGGATAGTAACAATAGAATAAGCATAATAAGAACAGTTATAGCGATAATAATAATAGTAATAAGGATAATAATAACAGTTATTAGCGATAATAATAATAGTTATAAGGATAAAGACAAGAGTAATACGGATAGTAACAATAGAATAAGGATAATAATAACAGTTATAGCGAAAATAATAATAGGAATAACCATAATAATAACAGTTATAGCGATAATAATAATAGTAATAAGAATAATAATAACAGTTATTAGCGATAATAATAATAGTAATAAGAATAATAATAACAGTTATAAGCGATAATAATAATAGTAATAAGGATTAATAATAATAGTTATATGGATAAAGACAAGAGTAATACGGACAGCAACAATAGTAATAAGAATAATAATAACAGTTATAGCGATAATAATAATGGGAACAAGAACAATAATAACAGTTACAGCGATAATAATAATAATAATAGTAATAAGAATAATAATAACAGTTATAGCGATAATAATAATAGTAATAAGAATAATAATAACAGTTATAAGCGATAATAATAATAGTAATAAGGATTAATAATAATAGTTATATGGATAAAGACAAGAGTAATACGGATAGCAACAATAGTAATAAGAATAATAATAACAGTTATAGCGATAATAATAATAATAATAAGGATAATAATAATAGTAACAAGAATAATAATAACAGTTATAGCGATAATAATAATAGTAATAAGGATTAATAATAATAGTTATATGGATAAAGACAAGAGTAATACGGATAGCAACAATAGTAATAAGAATAATAATAACAGTTATAGCGATAATAATAATAGGAACAAGAACAATAATAACAGTTACAGCGATAATAATAATAATAATAGTAATAAGAATAATAATAACAGTTATAGCGATAATAATGATAGTAACAAGAATAATAATAACAGTTATAGCGATAATAATAATAATAATAAGGATAATAATAATAGTAACAAGAATAATAATAACAGTTATAGCGATAATAATAATAGTAATAAGGATAATAATAACAGTTATAGCGATAATAATAATAATAATAATAAGGATAATTATGATAGTTATAAGGAGAAAGACAAGAGGAATAGGGATAATAATAGTAGTAACAAGAATAATGCTAACAGTTAGAGCGATAATAATAATAGTATTAAGGATAAAGGCAAGAGTAATACGGACAGTAGTAATAGTAACAAGAATAATAATACCAGTTATAGTGATAATAATAATAGTAATAAGGATAATAATAATAGTTATAAGGATAAAGACAAGAGTAATAGGGATAGTAACAATAGAATAACCATAATAATAACAGTTATAGCGATAATAATAATAGTAATAAGAATAATAATAACAGTTATTAGCGATAATAATAATAGTTATAAGGATAAAGACAAGAGTAATACGGATAGTAACAATAGAATAAGCATAATAATAACAGTTATAGCGAAAATAATAATAGGAATAACCATAATAATAACAGTTATAGCGATAATAATAATAGTAATAAGAATAATAATAACAGTTATTAGCGATAATAATAATAGTTATAAGGATAAAGACAAGAGTAATACGGATAGTAACAATAGAATAAGGATAATAATAACAGTTATAGCGATAATAATAATAGTTATAAGGAGAAAGACAAGAGGAATAGGGAAAATAATAATAGTAACAAGAATAATAATAACAGTTATAGCGATAATAATAATTGTATAAAGGATAATAATAACAGTTATAGCGATAATAATAATAATAATAAGGATAATAATAATAGTTATAAAGATAAATACAAGAGGAATAGGGATAATAGTAATAGTAATAAGAATAATAATAACAGTTATAGCGGTAATAATAATAGTATTAACAATAAAGGCAAGAGTAATACGGACAGTAAGAATAGTAACAAGAATAATAATAACAGTTATAGCGATAATAATAATAGTATTAAGGATAAAGGCAAGAGTAATACGGACAGTAATAATAGTAACAAGAATAATAATAACAGTTATAGCGATAATAATAATAGTAATAAGGATAATAATAATAGTTATAAGGGTATAGACAAGAGTAATAGGGATAGTAACAATAGAATAAGCATAATAAGAACAGTTATAGCGATAATAATAATAGTAATAAGGATTAATAATAATAGTTATATGGATAAAGACAAGAGTAATACGGACAGCAACAATAGTAATAAGAATAATAATAACAGTTATAGCGATAATAATAATGGGAACAAGAACAATAATAACAGTTACAGCGATAATAATAATAATAATAGTAACAAGAATAATAATAACAGTTATAGCGATAATAATAATAGTAATAAGGATAATAATAACAGTTATAGCGATAATAATAATAATAATAATACGGATAATTATGATAGTTATAAGGAGAAAGACAAGAGGAATAGGGATAATAATAGTAGTAACAAGAATAATGATAACAGTTAGAGCGATAATAATAATAGTATTAAGGATAAAGGCAAGAGTAATACGGACAGTAGTAATAGTAACAAGAATAATAATACCAGTTATAGTGATAATAATAATAGTAATAAGGATAATAATAATAGTTATAAGGATAAAGACAAGAGTAATAGGGATAGTAACAATAGAATAACCATAATAATAACAGATATAGCGATAATAATAATAGTAATAAGAATAATAATAACAGTTATAGCACTAATAATAATAATAATAAGGATAAGAATAATAGCTATAAGGATAAATACAAGAGGAATAGGGATAATAGTAATAGTAATAAGAATAATAATAACAGTTATAGCGATAATAATAATAGTTATACGGAGAAAGGCAAGAGTAATACGGATAGTAACAATAGAATAACCATAATAATAACAGTTATAGCGATAATAATAATAATAATAAAGATAATAATAATAGTTATACGGAGAAAGACAAGAGGAATAGGGATAATAATAATAGTAACAAGAATAATAATAACAGTTATAGCGATAATAATAATAGTTATAAAGAGAAAGACAAGAGGAATAGGGATAATAATAATAGTAACAAGAATAATAATAACAGTTATAGCGATAATAATAATTGTATTAAGGATAATAATAACAGTTATAGCGATCATAATAATAATAATAAGGATAATAATAATAGTTATAAGGATAAATACAAGAGGAATAGGGATAATAGTAATAGTAATAAGAATAATAATAACAGTTATAGCGGTAGTAATAATAGTATTAAGGATAAAGGCAAGAGTAATACGGACAGTAATAATAGTAACAAGAATAATAATAACAGTTATAGCGATAATAATAATAGTAATAAGGATAATAATAATAGTTATAAGGGTATAGACAAGAGTAATAGGGATAGTAACAATAGAATAAGCATAATAAGAACAGTTATAGCGATAATAATAATAGTAATAAGGATAATAATACCAGTTCTAGCGATAATAATAATAATAATAATAATAATAAGGATAATAATAATAGTTATAAGGATAAAGACAAGTGGAATAGGGATAGTAACAATAGAATAACCATAATAATAACAGTTATAGCGATAATAATAATAGTAATAAGAATAATAATAACAGTTATTAGCGATAATAATAATAGTTATAAGGATAAAGACAAGAGTAATACGGATAGTAACAATAGAATAAGGATAATAATAACAGTTATAGCGAAAATAATAATAGGAATAACCATAATAATAACAGTTATAGCGATAATAATAATAGTAATAAGAATAATAATAACAGTTATTAGCGATAATAATAATAGTAATAAGAATAATAATAACAGTTATAAGCGATAATAATAATAGTAATAAGGATTAATAATAATAGTTATATGGATAAAGACAAGAGTAATACGGACAGCAACAATAGTAATAAGAATAATAATAACAGTTATAGCGATAATAATAATGGGAACAAGAACAATAATAACAGTTACAGCGATAATAATAATAATAATAGTAATAAGAATAATAATAACAGTTATAGCGATAATAATAATAGTAATAAGAATAATAATAACAGTTATAAGCGATAATAATAATAGTAATAAGGATTAATAATAATAGTTATATGGATAAAGACAAGAGTAATACGGATAGCAACAATAGTAATAAGAATAATAATAACAGTTATAGCGATAATAATAATAATAATAAGGATAATAATAATAGTAACAAGAATAATAATAACAGTTATAGCGATAATAATAATAGTAATAAGGATTAATAATAATAGTTATATGGATAAAGACAAGAGTAATACGGATAGCAACAATAGTAATAAGAATAATAATAACAGTTATAGCGATAATAATAATAGGAACAAGAACAATAATAACAGTTACAGCGATAATAATAATAATAATAGTAATAAGAATAATAATAACAGTTATAGCGATAATAATAATAGTAACAAGAATAATAATAACAGTTATAGCGATAATAATAATAGTAATAAGGATAATAATAACAGTTATAGCGATAATAATAATAATAATAATAAGGATAATTATGATAGTTATAAGGAGAAAGACAAGAGGAATAGGGATAATAATAGTAGTAACAAGAATAATGATAACAGTTAGAGCGATAATAATAATAGTATTAAGGATAAAGGCAAGAGTAATACGGACAGTAGTAATAGTAACAAGAATAATAATACCAGTTATAGTGATAATAATAATAGTAATAAGGATAATAATAATAGTTATAAGGATAAAGACAAGAGTAATAGGGATAGTAACAATAGAATAACCATAATAATAACAGTTATAGCGATAATAATAATAGTAATAAGAATAATAATAACAGTTATTAGCGATAATAATAATAGTTATAAGGATAAAGACAAGAGTAATACGGATAGTAACAATAGAATAAGCATAATAATAACAGTTATAGCGAAAATAATAATAGGAATAACCATAATAATAACAGTTATAGCGATAATAATAATAGTAATAAGAATAATAATAACAGTTATTAGCGATAATAATAATAGTTATAAGGATAAAGACAAGAGTAATACGGATAGTAACAATAGAATAAGGATAATAATAACAGTTATAGCGATAATAATAATAGTTATAAGGAGAAAGACAAGAGGAATAGGGAAAATAATAATAGTAACAAGAATAATAATAACAGTTATAGCGATAATAATAATTGTATAAAGGATAATAATAACAGTTATAGCGATAATAATAATAATAATAAGGATAATAATAATAGTTATAAAGATAAATACAAGAGGAATAGGGATAATAGTAATAGTAATAAGAATAATAATAACAGTTATAGCGGTAATAATAATAGTATTAACAATAAAGGCAAGAGTAATACGGACAGTAAGAATAGTAACAAGAATAATAATAACAGTTATAGCGATAATAATAATAGTATTAAGGATAAAGGCAAGAGTAATACGGACAGTAATAATAGTAACAAGAATAATAATACCAGTTATAGCGATAATAATAATAGTAATAAGGATAATAATATAGTTATAAGGATAAAGACAAGAGTAATAGGGATAGTAACAATAGAATAACCATAATAATAACAGTTATATGCGATAATAATAATAGTAACAAGAATAATAATAACAGTTATAGCGATAATAATAATAATAATAAGGATAAGAATAATAGTTATAAGGATAAATACAAGAGGAATAGGGATAATAGTAATAGTAATAAGAATAATAGTAACAGTTATAGCGATAATAATAATAGTTATAAGTAGAATGACAAGAGGAATAGGGATAATAATTATAGTAACAAGAATAATAACAACAGTTATAGCGATAATAATAATAATAATAAGGATAATAATAATAGTTATAAGGATAAAGACAAGGCCAATAGGGATAATAATGATAGTAATAAGAATACTAATAACAGTTATTAGCGACAATAATAATAGTTATAAGGATAAAGACAAGAGTAATAGGGATAGTAACAATAGAATAACCATAATAATAACAGTTATAGCGATAATAATAATAGTATTAAGGATAATAATAACAGTTATAGTGATAATAATAATAGTTATAAGGATAAAGACAAGAGTAATAGGGATAGTAACAATAGAATAACCATAATAATAACAGTTATAGCGATAATGATAATAGTATTAAGGATAATAATAATAGTTATAAGGATAAAGACAAGGGCAATAGCGACAATAATAATAGTAATAACAATAATAATAACAGTTGTAGCGATAATAATAATAGTTATACGGAGAAAGGCAAGAGTAATACGGATAGTAACAATAGAATAACCATAATAATAACAGTTATAGCGATAATAATAATAATAATAAAGATAATAATAATAGTTATAAGGAGAAAGACAAGAGGAATAGGGATAATAATAATAGTAACAAGAATAATAATAACAGTTATAGCGATAATAATAATTGTATTAAGGATAATAATAACAGTTATAGCGATAATAATAATAATAATAAGGATAATAATAATAGTTATAAGGATAAATACAAGAGGAATAGGGATAATAGTAATAGTAATAAGAATAATAATAACAGTTATAGCGGTAGTAATAATAGTATTAAGGATAAAGGCAAGAGTAATACGGACAGTAATAATAGTAACAAGAATAATAATAACAGTTATAGCGATAATAATAATAGTAATAAGGATAATAATACCAGTTCTAGCGATAATAATAATAATAATAATAATAATAATAAGGATAATAATAATAGTTATAAGGAAATGACAAGAGGAATAGGGATAATAAAAATAGTATCAAGAATAATAACAACAGTTATAGCGATAATATAAATAATAATAAGGATAATTATGATAGTTATAAGGAGAAAGACAAGACGAACAGGGATAATAATAGTAGTAACAAGAATAATAATAACAGTTATAGCGTTAATAATAATAGTATTAAGGATAAAGGCAAGAGTAATACGGACAGTAATAATAGTAACAAGAATAATAATACCAGTTATAGCGATAATAATAATAGTAATAAGGATAATAATAATAGTTATAAGGATAAAGACAAGAGTAATAGGGATAGTAACAATAGAATAACCATAATAATAACAGTTTATAGCGATAATAATAATAGTAATAAGAATAATAATAACAGTTATAAGCGATAATAATAATAGTAATAAGGATTAATAATAATAGTTATATGGATAAAGACAAGAGTAATACGGATAGCAACAATAGTAATAAGAATAATAATAACAGTTATAGCGATAATAATAATAGGAACAAGAACAATAATAACAGTTACAGCGATAATAATAATAATAGTAATAAGAATAATAATAACAGTTATTAGCGATAATAATAATAGTTATAAGCAGAAAGACAAGAGGAATAGGGATAATAATAATAGTAACAATAATAATAACAACAGTTATAGCGATAATAATAATAGTTATAAGGAGAAAGACAAAAGGAATAGGGATAATAATAATAGTAACAAGAATAATAATCACAGTTATAGCGGTAATAATAATAGTATTAAGGATAAAGACAAGAGTACTAAGGATAGTAACAATAGAATAACCATAATAATAACAGTTATAGCGATAATAATAATAGTAATAAGGATAATAATAATAGTTATAAGGATAAAGACAAGAGTAATACTGGTAGTAACAATAGAATAACCATAATAATAACAGTTATAGCGATAATAATAATAGTAATAAGAATAATAATAACAGTTATAAGCGATAATAATAATAGTAATAAGGATTAATAATAATAGTTATATGGATAAAGACAAGAGTAATACGGATAGCAACAATAGTAATAAGAATAATAATAACAGTTATAGCGATAATAATAATAGGAACAAGAACAATAATAACAGTTACAGCGATAATAATAATAATAGTAATAAGAATAATAATAACAGTTACAGCGATAACAATAATAGTAACAAGAATAATAATAACAGTTATAGCGATAATAATAATAATAATAAGGATAATAATAATAGTAACAAGAATAATAGTAACAGTTATAGCGATAATAATAATAATAATAAGGATAATAATAATAGTTATAAGGATAAATACAAGAGGAATAGGGATAATAGTAATAGTAATAAGAATAATAATAACAGTTATAGCGATAATAATAATAGTAATAAGGATTAATAATAATAGTTATATGGATAAAGACAAGAGTAATACGGATAGCAACAATAGTAATAAGAATAATAATAACAGTTATAGCGATAATAATAATAGGAACAAGAACAATAATAACAGTTACAGCGATAATAATAATAATAGTAATAAGAATAATAATAACAGTTACAGCGATAACAATAATAGTAACAAGAATAATAATAACAGTTATAGCGATAATAATAATAATAATAAGGATAATAATAATAGTAACAAGAATAATAGTAACAGTTATAGCGATAATAATAATAATAATAAGGATAATAATAATAGTTATAAGGATAAATACAAGAGGAATAGGGATAATAGTAATAGTAATAAGAATAATAATAACAGTTATAGCGATAATAATAATAGTAATAAGGATTAATAATAATAGTTATATGGATAAAGACAAGAGTAATACGGATAGCAACAATAGTAATAAAAATAATAATAACAGTTATAGCGATAATAATAATAGGAACAAGAACAATAATAACAGTTACAGCGATAATAATAATAATAGTAATAAGAATAATAATAACAGTTATAGCGATAATAATAATAGTAACAAGAATAATAATAACAGTTATAGCGATAATAATAATAATAATAAGGATAATAATATAGTAACAAGAATAATAGTAACAGTTATAGCGATAATAATAATAATAATAAGGATAATAATAATAGTTATAAGGATAAATACAAGAGGAATAGGGATAATAGTAATAGTAATAAGAATAATAATAACAGTTATAGCGATAATAATAATAATAATAATAAGGATAATAATAATAGTTATAAGGGGAAAGACAAGAGGAATAGGGATAATAATAATAGTAACAAGAACAATAATAACAGTTATAGCGATAATAATAATAGTTATAAGGAGAAAGGCAAGAGTAATACGGATAGTAACAATAGAATAACCATAATAATAACAGTTTATAGCGATAATAATAATAATAATAAGGATAATAATAATAGTTATAAGGATAAATACAAGAGGAATAGGGATAATAGTAATAGTAATAAGAATAATAATAACAGTTATAGCGATAATAATAATAATAATAATAAGGATAATAATAATAGTTATAAGGGGAAAGACAAGAGGAATAGGGATAATAATAATAGTAACAAGAACAATAATAACAGTTATAGCGATAATAATAAATAGTTATAAGGAGAAAGGCAAGAGTAATACGGATAGTAACAATAGAATAACCATAATAATAACAGTTATAGCGATAATAATAATAGTAATAAGGATAATAATACCAGTTCTAGCGATAATAATAATAATAATAATAATAATAAGGATAATAATAATAGTTATAAGGATAAAGACAAGTGGAATAGGGATAGTAACAATAGAATAACCATAATAATAACAGTTATAGCGATAATAATAATAGTAATAAGAATAATAATAACAGTTATTAGCGATAATAATAATAGTTATAAGGATAAAGACAAGAGTAATACGGATAGTAACAATAGAATAAGGATAATAATAATAGTAATAAGAATAATAATAACAGTTATTAGCGATAATAATAATAGTAATAAGAATAATAATAACAGTTATAAGCGATAATAATAATAGTAATAAGGATTAATAATAATAGTTATATGGATATAGACAAGAGTAATACGGACAGCAACAATAGTAATAAGAATAATAATAACAGTTATAGCGATAATAATAATGGGAACAAGAACAATAATAACAGTTACAGCGATAATAATAATAATAATAGTAATAAGAATAATAATAACAGTTATAGCGATAATAATAATAGTAATAAGAATAATAATAACAGTTATAAGCGATAATAATAATAGTAATAAGGATTAATAATAATAGTTATATGGATAAAGACAAGAGTAATACGGATAGCAACAATAGTAATAAGAATAATAATAACAGTTATAGCGATAATAATAATAATAATAAGGATAATAATAATAGTAACAAGAATAATAATAACAGTTATAGCGATAATAATAATAGTAATAAGGATTAATAATAATAGTTATATGGATAAAGACAAGAGTAATACGGATAGCAACAATAGTAATAAGAATAATAATAACAGTTTATAGCGATAATAATAATAGGAACAAGAACAATAATAACAGTTACAGCGATAATAATAATAATAATAGTAATAAGAATAATAATAACAGTTATAGCGATAATAATATAGTAACAAGAATAATAATAACAGTTATAGCGATAATAATAATAATAATAAGGATAATAATAATAGTAACAAGAATAATAATAACAGTTATAGCGATAATAATAATAGTAATAAGGATAATAATAACAGTTATAGCGATAATAATAATAATAATAATAAGGATAATTATGATAGTTATAAGGAGAAAGACAAGAGGAATAGGGATAATAATAGTAGTAACAAGAATAATGATAACAGTTAGAGCCATAATAATAATAGTATTAAGGATAAAGGCAAGAGTAATACGGACAGTAGTAATAGTAACGAGAATAATAATACCAGTTATAGTGATAATAATAATAGTAATAAGGATAATAATAATAGTTATAAGGATAAAGACAAGAGTAATAGGGATAGTAACAATAGAATAACCATAATAATAACAGTTATAGCGATAATAATAATAGTAATAAGAATAATAATAACAGTTATTAGCGATAATAATAATAGTTATAAGGATAAAGACAAGAGTAATACGGATAGTAACAATAGAATAAGCATAATAATAACAGTTATAGCGAAAATAATAATAGGAATAACCATAATAATAACAGTTATAGCGATAATAATAATAGTAATAAGAATAATAATAACAGTTATAAGCGATAATAATAATAGTTATAAGGATAAAGACAAGAGTAATACGGATAGTAACAATAGAATAAGGATAATAATAACAGTTATAGCGATAATAATAATAGTTATAAGGAGAAAGACAAGAGGAATAGGGAAAATAATAATAGTAACAAGAATAATAATAACAGTTATAGCGATAATAATAATTGTATAAAGGATAATAATAACAGTTATAGCGATAATAATAATAATAATAAGGATAATAATAATAGTTATAAAGATAAATACAAGAGGAATAGGGATAATAGTAATAGTAATAAGAATAATAATAACAGTTATAGCGGTAATAATAATAGTATTAACAATAAAGGCAAGAGTAATACGGACAGTAAGAATAGTAACAAGAATAATAATAACAGTTATAGCGATAATAATAATAGTATTAAGGATAAAGGCAAGAGTAATACAGACAGTAATAATAGTAACAAGAATAATAATACCAGTTATAGCGATAATAATAATAGTAATAAGGATAATAATAATAGTTATAAGGATAAAGACAAGAGTAATAGGGATAGTAACAATAGAATAACCATAATAATAACAGTTATAGCGATAATAATAATAGTAACAAGAATAATAATAACAGTTATAGCGATAATAATAATAATAATAAGGATAAGAATAATAGTTATAAGGATAAATACAAGAGGAATAGGGATAATAGTAATAGTAATAAGAATAATAATAACAGTTATAGCGATAATAATAATAGTTATAAGTAGAAAGACAAGAGGAATAGGGATAATAATTATAGTAACAAGAATAATAACAACAGTTATAGCGATAATAATAATAATAATAAGGATAATAATAATAGTTATAAGGATAAAGACAAGGCCAATAGGGATAATAATGATAGTAATAAGAATACTAATAACAGTTATTAGCGACAATAATAATAGTTATAAGGATAAAGACAAGAGTAATAGGGATAGTAACAATAGAATAACCATAATAATAACAGTTATAGCGATAATAATAATAGTATTAAGGATAATAATAACAGTTATAGTGATAATAATAATAGTTATAAGGATAAAGACAAGAGTAATAGGGATAGTAACAATAGAATAACCATAATAATAACAGTTATAGCGATAATGATAATAGTATTAAGGATAATAATAATAGTTATAAGGATAAAGACAAGGGCAATAGCGACAATAATAATAGTAATAACAATAATAATAACAGTTGTAGCGATAATAATAATAGTTATACGGAGAAAGGCAAGAGTAATACGGATAGTAACAATAGAATAACCATAATAATAACAGTTATAGCGATAATAATAATAATAATAAAGATAATAATAATAGTTATAAGGAGAAAGACAAGAGGAATAGGGATAATAATAATAGTAACAAGAATAATAATAACAGTTATAGCGATAATAATAATTGTATTAAGGATAATAATAACAGTTATAGCGATAATAATAATAATAATAAGGATAATAATAATAGTTACAAGGATAAATACAAGAGGAATAGGGATAATAGTAATAGTAATAAGAATAATAATAACAGTTATAGCGGTAGTAATAATAGTATTAAGGATAAAGGCAAGAGTAATACGGACAGTAATAATAGTAACAAGAATAATAATAACAGTTATAGCGATAATAATAATAGTAATAAGGATAATAATACCAGTTCTAGCGATAATAATAATAATAATAAGGATAATAATAATAGTTATAAGGATAAAGACAAGAGGAATAGGGATAATAAAAATAGTATCAAGAATAATAACAACAGTTATAGCGATAATATAAATAATAATAAGGATAATTATGATAGTTATAAGGAGAAAGACAAGAGGAACAGGGATAATAATAGTAGTAACAAGAATAATAATAACAGTTATAGCGTTAATAATAATAGTATTAAGGATAAAGGCAAGAGTAATACGGACAGTAATAATAGAAACAAGAATAATAATACCAGTTATAGCGATAATAATAATAGTAATAAGGATAATAATAATAGTTATAAGGATAAAGACAAGAGTAATAGGGATAGTAACAATAGAATAACCATAATAATAACAGTTATAGCGATAATAATAATAGTAATAAGAATAATAATAACAGTTATAAGCGATAATAATAATAGTAATAAGGATTAATAATAATAGTTATATGGATAAAGACAAGAGTAATACGGATAGCAACAATAGTAATAAGAATAATAATAACAGTTATAGCGATAATAATAATAGGAACAAGAACAATAATAACAGTTACAGCGATAATAATAATAATAGTAATAAGAATAATAATAACAGTTATTAGCGATAATAATAATAGTTATAAGCAGAAAGACAAGAGGAATAGGGATAATAATAATAGTAACAATAATAATAACAACAGTTATAGCGATAATAATAATAGTTATAAGGAGAAAGACAAAAGGAATAGGGATAATAATAATAGTAACAAGAATAATAATCACAGTTATAGCGGTAATAATAATAGTATTAAGGATAAAGACAAGAGTACTAAGGATAGTAACAATAGAATAACCATAATAATAACAGTTGTAGCGATAATAATAATAGTAATAAGGATAATAATAATAGTTATAAGGATAAAGACAAGAGTAATACTGGTAGTAACAATAGAATAACCATAATAATAACAGTTATAGCGATAATAATAATAGTAATAAGAATAATAATAACAGTTATAAGCGATAATAATAATAGTAATAAGGATTAATAATAATAGTTATATGGATAAAGACAAGAGTAATACGGATAGCAACAATAGTAATAAGAATAATAATAACAGTTATAGCGATAATAATAATAGGAACAAGAACAATAATAACAGTTACAGCGATAATAATAATAATAGTAATAAGAATAATAATAACAGTTACAGCGATA
>CAMAOC010000359.1:0-53209 GCA_945859555.1 Megachile ligniseca
AAGGATAAACATAATAGTTATAGTGCTAGTAATAATAGTGATAAGGATAATAATAATAGTTATAGCGATAATAATAATAGTAATGAGGATCACAATAATAGTTATAGAGATAATAATACTAGTAATAAGGATAATAATAACAGTTATAATGATAATAATAATAGTAATAAGGGAAATAATAATAATTATCAGGATAAAGACAAGAGTAATAGGGATAGTAATAATAGAATAAGTATAATAATAACAGTCATAGCGATAATAATAATAGTAATAAGGATAATAATAATAGTTATAAGGATAGTAATAACAGTTATAAGGATAAAGAGAAGAGTAATAGGGATAGTAATAATAGAATAAGGATAATAATAACAGTCATAGCGATAATAATAATATTAGTAAGGATAATAATAACAGTCATAACGATAATAATAATAGTTATAGCGATAATAATAATAGTTATAAGGATAAAGACAAGAGTAATAGGGATAGTAATAATAGAATAAGGATAATAATAACAGTCATAGCGATAATATTAATAGTTATAGCGATAATAATAATAGTAATAAGGATAATAATAATAGTTATAAGGATCAAGACAAGAGTAATAGGGATAGTAATAATAGAATAAGGATAATAATAACAGTCATAGCGATAATATTAATAGTTATAGCGATAATAATAATAGTAATAAGGATAATAATAATAGTTATAAGGATCAAGACAAGAGTAATAGGGATAGTAATAATAGAATAAGGATAATAATAACAGTCATAGCGATAATATTAATAGTTATAGCGATAATAATAATAGTAATAAGGATAATAATAATAGTTATAAGGATCAAGACAAGAGTAATAGGGATAGTAATAATAGAATAAGGATAATAATAACAGTTATAGCAATAATAATAATAGTAATAAGGATAAACATAATAGTTATAGTGTTAGTAATAATAGTGATAAGGATAATAATAACAGTCATAGCGATAATAATAATCGTAGTAAGGATAATAATAATAGTTATAGCGATAATAATAATAGTAATAAGGATAATAATAACAGTTATAGCGATAATAATAATAGTAATAAGGGAAATAATAATAGTTATAAGGATAAAGACAAGAGTAATAGGGATAGTAATAATAGAATAAGTATAATAATAACAGTCATAGCGATAATAATAATAGTAATAAGGATAATAATAATAGTTATAAGGATAAAGAGAAGAGTAATAGGGATAGTAATAATAGAATAAGGATAATAATAACAGTCATAGCGATAATAATAATAGTAGTAAGGATAATAATAACAGTTATAGCGATAATAATAATAGTAATAAGCATAATAATAATAGTTGTAAGAATAAAGACAAGAGTAATAGGGATATTAATAATGCAATAAGGATAATAATAACAGTCATAGCGATAATAATAATAGTTATAGTGATAATCATAGTTATAAGGATAAAGACAAGACTAATAGGGATAGTAATAATAGAATAAGTATAATAATAACAGTCATAGCGATAATAATAATAGTAATAAGCATAATAATAATAGTTATAGTGCTAATAATAATAGTAATAAGCATAATAATAATAGTTATAAGGATAGAGACAAGAGTAATAGGGATAGTAATAATAGAATACGTATAATAATAACAGTCATAGCGATAATAATAATAGTAATAAGGATAATAATAATAGTTATAGCGATAAGAATAATTGTAATAAGGGAAATAATAATAATTATCAGGATAAAGACAAGAGTAATAGGGATAGTAATAATAGAATAAGTATAAAAATAACAGTCATAGCGATAATAATAATAGCAATAAGGATAATAATAATAGTTATAGTGCTAATAATAATAGTAATAAGCATAATAATAATAGTTATAAGGATAGAGACAGGAGTAATAGGGATAGTAATAATAGAATAAGGATAATAATAACAGTCATAGCGATAATAATAATAGTAGTAAGGATAATAATAATAGTTATAGCGATAATAATAGTAGTAATAAGGATAAACATAATAGTTATAGTGCGAATAAAAATAGTAATAAGGATAAACATAATAGTTATAGTGCTAATAATACTAGTAATAAGGATAATAATAACAGTTATAGCGATAATAATAATTGTAATATGGGAAATAATAATAATTATCAGGATAAAGACAAGAGTAATAGGGATAGTAATAATGGAATAAGTATAATAATAACAGTCATAGCGATAATAATAATAGTTATAGTGATAATCATAGTTATAAGGATAAAGACAAGACTAATAGGGATAGTAATAATAGAATAAGTATAATAATAACAGTCATAGCGATAATAATAATAGTAATAAGCATAATAATAATAGTTGTAAGAATAAAGACAAGAGTAATAGGGATATTAATAATACAATAAGGATAATAATAACAGTCATAGCGATAATAATAATAGTTATAGTGATAATCATAGTTATAAGGATAAAGACAAGACTAATAGGGATAGTAATAATAGAATAAGTATAATAATAACAGTCGTAGCGATAATAATAATAGTAATAAGCATAATAATAATAGTTATAGTGCTAATAATAATAGTAATAAGCATAATAATAATAGTTATAAGGATAGAGACAAGAGTAATAGGGATAGTAATAATAGAATACGTATAATAATAACAGTCATAGTGATAATAAAAATAGTAATAAGGATAATAATAATAGTTATAGTGGTAATAATAATAGTAATAAGCATAATAATAATAGTTATAAGGATAGAGACAAGAGTAATAGGGATAGTAATATTAGAATAAGGATAATAATAACAGTCATAGCGATAATAATAGTAATAAGGATAATAATAGTAGTTATAGCGCTAATAATAATAGTATTAAGGATAAACATAATAGTTATAGTGCGAATAAAAATAGTAATAAGGATAAACATAATAGTTATAGTGCTAATAATACTAGTAATAAGGATAATAATAACAGTTGTAGCGATAATAATAATTGTAATATGGGAAATAATAATAATTATCAGGATAAAGACAAGAGTAATAGGGATAGTAATAATGGAATAAGTATAATAATAACAGTCATAGCGATAATAATAATAGTTATAGTGATAATCATAGTTATAAGGATAAAGACAAGACTAATAGGGATAGTAATAATAGAATAAGTATAATAATAACAGTCATAGCGATAATAATAATAGTAATAAGCATAATAATAATAGTTGTAAGAATAAAGACAAGAGTAATAGGGATATTAATAATACAATAAGGATAATAATAACAGTCATAGCGATAATAATAATAGTTATAGTGATAATCATAGTTATAAGGATAAAGACAAGACTAATAGGGATAGTAATAATAGAATAAGTATAATAATAACAGTCGTAGCGATAATAATAATAGTAATAAGCATAATAATAATAGTTATAGTGCTAATAATAATAGTAATAAGCATAATAATAATAGTTATAAGGATAGAGACAAGAGTAATAGGGATAGTAATAATAGAATACGTATAATAATAACAGTCATAGTGATAATAAAAATAGTAATAAGGATAATAATAATAGTTATAGTGGTAATAATAATAGTAATAAGCATAATAATAATAGTTATAAGGATAGAGACAAGAGTAATAGGGATAGTAATAATAGAATAAGTATAATAATAACAGTCATAGCGATAATAATAATAGTAATAAGGGTAATAATAATAGTTTTAGTGCTAATAATAATAGTTTTAGTGCTGATAATAATAGTAATAAGCATAACAATAATAGTTATAAGGATAAAGACAAGTGTAATAGGGATAGTAATAATAGAATAAGTATAATAATGACAGTCATAGCGATAATAATAATAGTTATAGTGATAATCATAGTTATAAGGATAAAGACAAGACTAATAGGGATAGCAATAATAGAATAAGTATAATAATAACAGTCGTAGCGATAATAATAATAGTAATAAGGATAATAATAATAGTTATAGCGATAATAATAATAGTAATAAGCTTATTAATAATAGTTATAAGGATAGAGACAAGAGTAGTAGGGATAGTAATAGTAGAATAAGGATAATAATAACAGTCATAGCGATAATATTAATAGTTATAGCGATAATAATAATAGTAATAAGGATAATAATAATAGTATTAAGGATAATAATAATAGTTATAGCGATAATAATAATAGTAATAAGCATATTAATAATAGTGATAAGGATAGAGACAAGAGTAATAGGGACAGTAATATTAGAATAAGGATAATAATAACAGTCATAGCGATAATAATAGTAATAAGGATAATAATAGTAGTTATAGTGCGAATAAAAATAGTAATAAGGATAAACATAATAGTTATAGTGCTAATAATACTAGTAATAAGGATAATAATAACAGTTGTAGCGATAATAATAATTGTAATATGGGAAATAATAATAATTATCAGGATAAAGACAAGAGTAATAGGGATAGTAATAATAGAATAAGTATGATAATAACAGTCATAGCGATAATAATAATAGTAATAAGGATAATAATAATAGTTATAAGGATAATAATAATACTTATAAGGATAAAGAGAAGAGTAATAGGGATAGTAATAATAGAATAAGGATAATAATAACAGTCATAGCGATAATAATAATAGTAGTAAGGATAATAATAATAGATATAGCGATAATAATAATAGCAATAAGGATAATAATAATAGTTAAAGCGCTTATAATAATAGTAATAAGCATAATAATAATAGTTATAGGGATAGAGACAGGAGTAATAGGGATAGTAATAGTAGAATAAGGATAATAATAACAGTCATAGCGATAATAATAGTAATAAGGATAATAATAATAGCTATAGTGCTAGTAATAATAGTAATAAGGATAATAATAACAGTTATAGCAATAATAATAATAGTAATAAGGATAAACATAATAGTTATCGTGCTAGTAATAATAGTTATAAGGATAATAATAATAGTTATAGCGATAATAATAATAGTAATGAGGATAACAATAATAGTTATAGAGATAATAATACTAGTAACAAGGATAATAATAACAGTTATAATGATAATAATAATTGTAATAAGGGAAATAATAATACTTATCAGGATAAAGACAAGAGTAATAGGGATAGTAATAATAGAATAAGTATAATAATAACAGTCATAGCGATAATAATAATAGTTATAGTGATAATCATAGTTATAAGGATAAAGACAAGACTAATAGGGATAGTAATAATAGAATAAGTATAATAATAACAGTCGTAGCGATAATAATAATAGTAATAAGCATAATAATAATAGTTATAGTGCTAATAATAATAGTAATAAGCATAATAATAATAGTTATAAGGATAGAGACAAGAGTAATAGGGATAGTAATAATAGAATACGTATAATAATAACAGTCATAGTGATAATAATAATAGTAATAAGGATAATAATAATAGTTATAGTGGTAATAATAATAGTAATAAGCATAATAATAATAGTTATAAGGATAGAGACAAGAGTAATAGGGATAGTAATAATAGAATAAGTATAATAATAACAGTCATAGCGATAATAATAATAGTAATAAGGGTAATAATAATAGTTTTAGTGCTAATAATAATAGTTTTAGTGCTGATAATAATAGTAATAAGCATAACAATAATAGTTATTAGGATAAAGACAAGTGTAATAGGGATAGTAATAATAGAATAAGTATAATAATAACAGTCATAGCGATAATAATAATAGTTATAGTGATAATCATAGTTATAAGGATAAAGACAAGAGTAATAGGGATATTAATAATACAATAAGGATAATAATAACAGTCATAGCGATAATAATAATAGTAATAAGGATAATAATAATAGTTTTAGTGCTAATAATAATAGTTTTAGTGCTAATAATAATAGTAATAAGCATAACAATAATAGTTATAGCGATAATAAAAATTGTAATAAGGGAAATAATAATAATTATCAGGATAAAGACAAGAGTAATAGGGACAGTAATAATAGAATAAGTATAATAATAACAGTCATAGCGATAATAACAATAGTAATAAGGATAATAATAATAGTTACAGTGCGAATAATAATAGTAATAAGGATAAACATAATAGTTATAGTGCTAATAATACTAGTAATAAGGATAATAATAACAATTATAGCGATAATAATAATAGTAATAAGGACAATGATAATAGTTATAAGGATAAAGTGAAGAGTAATAGGGAAAGTAATAATAGAATAAGGATAATAATAACAGTCAGAGCGATAATAATAGTAATAAGGATAATAATAATAGTTATAGCGATAATAATAATAGTGATAAGGGAAATAATAATAGAATAAGGATAATGATAACAGTCATAGCGATAATAATAATAGTTATAGCGATAATAATAATAGTAATAAGGATAATAATAATAGTTATAAGGATAGAGACAAGAGTAATAGGGATAGTAATAATAGAATAAGTATAATAATAACAGTCATAGCGATAATAATAATAGTAATAAGGATAATAATAATAGTTATAAGGATAAAGAGAAGAGTAATAGGGATAGTAATAATAGAATAAGGATAATAATAACAGTCATAGCGATAATAATAATAGTAGTAAGGATAATAATAACAGTTATAGCGATAATAATAATAGTAATAAGCATAATAATAATAGTTGTAAGGATAAAGACAAGAGTAATAGGGATATTAATAATACAATAAGGATAATAATAACAGTCATAGCGATAATAATAATAGTAATAAGGATAATAATAATAGTTTTAGTGCTAATAATAATAGTAATAAGCATAACAATAATAGTTATAGCGATAATAATAATTGTAATAAGGGAAATAATAATAATTATCAGGATAAAGACAAGAGTAATAGGGATAGTAATAATAGAATAAGAATAAGAATAACAGTCATAGCGATAATAATAATAGTAATAAGAATAATAATAATAGTTATAAGGATAATAATAATAGTTATAAGGATAAAGAGAAGAGTAATAGGGATAGTAATAATAGAATAAGGATAATAATAACAGTCATAGCGATAATAATAATAGTAGTAAGGATAATAATAATAGTTTTAGTGCTAATAACAATAGTAATAAGCATAACAATAATAGTTATAAGGATAAAGACAAGAGTAATAGGGATAGTAATAATAGAATAGGTATAATAATAAGAGTCATAGCGATAATAATAATAGTAATAAGGATAATAATAATAGTTATAGTGCGAATAATAATAGTAATAAGGATAAACATAACAGTTATAGTGCTAATAATACTAGTAATAAGGATAATAATAACAGTTATAGAGATAATAATACTAGTAATAAGGACAATGATAATAGTTATAAGGATAAAGTGAAGAGCAATAGGGAAAGTAATAATAGAATAAGGATAATAATAACAGTGATAGCGATAATAATAATAGTAATGATGATAACAATAATAGTTATACAGATAATAATACTAGTAATAAGGATAATAATAACAGTTATAATGATAATAATAATAGTAATAAGGGAAATAATAATAGTTATAAGGATAAAGACAAGAGTAATAGGGATAGTAATAATAGAATAACGATAATAATAACAGTCATAGCGATAATAATAATCGTAGTAAGGATAATAATAATAGTTATAAGGATAATAATAATAGTTATAAGGATAAAGAGAAGAGTAATAGGGATAGTAATAATAGAATTAGGATAATAATAACAGTCATAGCGATAATAATAATAGTAGTAAGGATAATAATAACAGTTATAGCGATAATAATAATAGTAATAAGCATAATAATAATAGTTGTAAGGATAAAGACAAGAGTAATAGGGATATTAATAATACAATAAGGATAATAATAACAGTCATAGCGATAATAATAATAGTAATAAGGATAATAATAATAGTTTTAGTGCTAATAATAATAGTTTTAGTGCTAATAATAATAGTAATAAGCATAACAATAATAGTTATAGCGATAATAATAATTGTAATAAGGGAAATAATAATAATTATCAGGATAAAGACAAGAGTAATAGGGATAGTAATAATAGAATAAGAATAATAATAACAGTCATAGCTATAATAATAATAGTAATAAGGATAATAATAATAGTTATAAGGATAAAGACAAGAGTAAAAGGGACAGTAATAATAGAATAAGTATAATAATAACAGTCATAGCGATAATAACAATAGTAATAAGGATAATAATAATAGTTACAGTGCGAGTAATAATAGTAATAAGGATAAACATAATAGTTATAGTGCTAATAATACTAGTAATAAGGATAATAATAACAATTATAGCGATAATAATAATAGTAATAAGGACAATGATAATAGTTATAAGGATAAAGTGAAGAGTAATAGGGAAAGTAATAATAGAATAAGGATAATAATAACAGTCAGAGCGATAATAATAGTAATAAGGATAATAATAATAGTTATAGCGATAATAATAATAGTAATAAGGATAATAATAATAGTTATAAGGATAAAGAGAAGAGTAATAGGGATAGTAATAATAGAATAAGGATAATAATAACAGTCATAGCGATAATAATAATAGTAGTAAGGATAATAATAACAGTTATAGCGATAATAATAATAGTAATAAGCATAATAATAATAGTTGTAAGGATAAAGACAAGAGTAATAGGGATATTAATAATACAATAAGGATAATAATAACAGTCATAGCGATAATAATAATAGTAATAAGGATAATAATAATAGTTTTAGTGCTAATAATAATAGTTTTAGTGCTAATAATAATAGTAATAAGCATAACAATAATAGTTATAGCGATAATAATAATTGTAATAAGGGAAATAATAATAATTATCAGGATAAAGACAAGAGTAATAGGGATAGTAATAATAGAATAAGAATAAGAATAACAGTCATAGCGATAATAATAATAGTAATAAGAATAATAATAATAGTTATAAGGATAATAATAATAGTTATAAGGATAAAGAGAAGAGTAATAGGGATAGTAATAATAGAATAAGGATAATAATAACAGTCATAGCGATAATAATAATAGTAGTAAGGATAATAATAATAGTTTTAGTGCTAATAACAATAGTAATAAGCATAACAATAATAGTTATAAGGATAAAGACAAGAGTAATAGGGATAGTAATAATAGAATAAGTATAATAATAACAGTCATAGCGATAATAATAATAGTAATAAGGATAATAATAATAGTTATAGTGCGAATAATAATAGTAATAAGGATAAACATAACAGTTATAGTGCTAATAATACTAGTAATAAGGATAATAATAACAGTTATAGAGATAATAATACTAGTAATAAGGACAATGATAATAGTTATAAGGATAAAGTGAAGAGCAATAGGGAAAGTAATAATAGAATAAGGATAATAATAACAGTCATAGCGATAATAATAATAGTAATGATGATAACAATAATAGTTATACAGATAATAATACTAGTAATAAGGATAATAATAACAGTTATAATGATAATAATAATAGTAATAAGGGAAATAATAATAGTTATAAGGATAAAGACAAGAGTAATAGGGATAGTAATAATAGAATAACGATAATAATAACAGTCATAGCGATAATAATAATCGTAGTAAGGATAATAATAATAGTTATAGCGATAATAATAATAGTAATAAGCATAATAATAAAAGTTATAAGGATAGAGACAAGAGTAATAGGGATAGTAATAGTAGAATAAGGATAATAATAACAGTCATAGCGATAATAATAGTAATAAGGATAATAATAATAGTTATAGCGATAATAATAATAGTAATAAGGATAATAATAATAGTTATAAGGATAAAGACAAGAGTAAAAGGGATAGCAATAGTACAATAAGGATAATAATAACAGTCATAACGATAATAATAATAGTTATAGCGATAATAATAATAGTAATAAGGATAATAATAATAGTTATAAGGATAAAGAGAAGAGTAATAGGGATAGTAATAGTAGAATAAGGATAATAATAACATTCATAGCGATAATAATAATAGTAGTGAGGATAATAATAACAGTTATAGCGATAATAATAATAGTAATAAGCATAATAATAATAGTTGTAAGGATAAAGACAAGAGTAATAGGGATATTAATAATACAATAAGGATAATAATAACAGTCATAGCGATAATAATAATAGTAATAAGGATAATAATAATAGTTTTAGTGCTAATAATAATAGTAATAAGCATAACAATAATAGTTATAGCGATAATAATAATTGTAATAAGGGAAATAATAATAATTATCAGGATAAAGACAAGAGTAATAGGGATAGTAATAATAGAATAAGTATAATAATAACAGTCATAGCGATAATAATAATAGTAATAAGGATAATAATAATAGTTATAAGGATAATAATAATAGTTATAAGGATAAAGAGAAGAGTAATCGGGATAGTAATAATAGAATTAGGATAATAATAACAGTCATAGCGATAATAATAATAGTAGTAAGGATAATAATAATAGTTTTAGTGCTAATGACAATAGTAATAAGCATAACAATAATAGTTATAAGGATAAAGACAAGAGTAATAGGGATAGTAATAATAGAATAAGTATAATAATAACAGTCATAGCGATAATAATAATAGTAATAAGGATAATAATAATAGTTATAGTGCGAATAATAATAGTAATAAGGATAAACATAACAGTTATAGTGCTAATAATACTAGTAATAAGGATAATAATAACAGTTATAGCGATAATAATAATAGTAATAAGGACAATGATAATAGTTATAAGGATAGTAATAACAGTTATAAGGATAAAGAGAACAGTAATAGGGATAGTAATAATAGAATAAGTATAATAATAACAGTCATAGCGATAATAATAATAGTAATAAGGATAATAATAACAGTTATAGTGGTAATAATAATAGTAATAAGCATAATAATAATAGTTATAAGGATAGAGACAAGAGTTATATGGATAGTAATAATAGAATAAGTATAATAATAACAGTCATAGCGATAATAATAATAGTAATAAGGATAATAATAATAGTTTTAGTGCTAATAATAATAGTTTTAGTGCCAATAATAATAGTAATAAGCATAACAATAATAGTTATAAGTGTAACGTCTCTGGACCTAGGTACAGATATTTACAGCGCTCGTGAGGCAAAGAGCGGTATTTACCTACTGAACGACTCGATTATTAATAAACTAATTCTAAAGATTGTGGGATTCGTGTGGTGTGCGGTTAAGAATTGAAATTCACAGGTCAATACCTTTCAACAAAAAGGTTTATTCAATAAATAATGATGATGCTGATGATGATTTAACAATTAACAATTATAACAATTAAAGAAAAGTATAAGTATCTAATATAGTGACATTAATAATAGACGACCAACTCAAAAGAACAAAAAGATATATATATAATTTAAATAATACGCGATCGTGAATGCAAAATGTAACTAACGAAACAGGATTGGCTAGTCAATGCTTCGCGACAAATCCTACCTAGATCTGATTTTCGTTCAAAGCTAACTATTCTCCTTCGCAAAAATTAAAGAGATTCTATATGTTGAGAGTTTAAGATTTGATACTCTGAAATTAACGCAATTATAATATTCGACGCAATTTACACGGTTCGCAATTTAGCTCTATGCTGAATCCTACCTAAGTCTGATTTCTGTAGAAGCTAATTAACGCAATTTCGAGGTTGACAATATTTGATTTTTGTTTTTATAATATGAACGATACGTTTACAGTCTACTCTATAACGAATCCTACCTAAGTTTGATTCTGTTTCTGGAATTTACTGAGTACTCGTTTACGAATTCGACAATATTAATATTTGTAATTATGACTCTAACGCGATGTAGTCGACTACGTGATTTTGACAGAACAATCCTTTTTAAATGACAAAATATTTTAACGATTCAAAGTCCTAAGATTTGAAGTTAATGTAAAGTTTAGTATTTTCGTCGGAACAATTACTCTTTAATTAGCTTGACTCGACAACTAATTGTCCAAGACCCTTTTTGCCAAATCGCACATTGACACCCAAAACCAGATCGCTTAATTGGGGAGCCTGTTGTTCACTGGCTACTAGAACGACCCAACGACCCAGAATCAGATGAACAGTATACGTTCGACAGGGTAGCAAATAAAAATTGATTTTAATTAATAAATCTGAATTACTGAACTGCCGCCCAAAAGACACGGGCTTCAGACACCAAGCCGCTCAAAATGGGGAGCCTGCTTTTGGCTGGCTACGATACTACCCAGAGCGAACCCCGAGAATCTGATGGCGCGTTTAGTAACACGACAGAAATTGCAATATATCTGAGAGTAGCTGAGAGCTCTCGTTTCGATGTCTCAACCTTCCCTGGCGCTGAGTATAGCTCTCTCCTGACGGAGTTTCAGATACAAGACCGCTTGAATGGGGAGCCTGTTGTTCACTGGCTACTAGAACGACCCAGCGATCAGGTATCTAAATGGCGTATACCCGCACTTCCAAAAAAGAATTAAGAATCTATTTGGCTCTTGATCAGCGAAAATTGTTCCGGATATTATTACGACGTGTATCTAGCTCGACTGTGAAAATTGTTCTGCGATCTAGGCTGATTTCGGCCTGCCTTATATACTCGAAGACCTTTCACTTTTCAAGGTCTGGAAATCTACCCTTATGTTCGTCGTACAAAATTATGCGTATGATTTTAACATATAATTTATATATAAAACATTAATTAATGAAGTAAATGATTTTCTGACATTATTAATAGAGTCTGCGGAATAGTAACTAATGTTTGTAATATAGAAATAACAAATTAATAGCGTTTTAAATGAAATAGACACGCGCTGTCCTTTTCGCACGATTTCTATAAGAATCTACGCTATATGTTCAAGCATATGATCTCGCGGAATATTCCTATGAATAATTTTACAATTGTATTATTTATTTAGTTTGAACGACTGATTCTTGACTTCGAGTATCGATATTCTAATTCAACATAATATTGGCTATTTTTGTACGTAGTGTTTGTTTTAAATAATTAATGATTTTAATGTGTTATAATATAGGTGATTGAAAATATATCATCTATCTTTCTCTAGAGATAGCGCGTCGATTCTAAGAAATCCTGTGCTAGCGTCGTAGCACGTAGTACATCGTGTATCGAAATTTTCCGTACGAAACATTTACAATATAATATTTATTTGACTAAAATAATATTCGGATTGGATTCCTAATAGCTCAGCTCTAACATATAATTAATTATCTTCCTACATATTGATTTCGCAAATAATTATTTAATAACTTTTTTTTTTTTTTTCTATCTAGTAACGTTGTTAACTAAAATATATATTTATAATACGCTATAAATGGAATAATAAATGAATCTAATGTTCAGTGATATTTAACTAAATATTTAACTAGACAGTCTATATGTTTGCTAAAAATAATTATTTAATAATATAGTCTTTGTAAATTGAGAAAGTACATATAGATATATGTTACCGACAGTTAAACCAAATTCTACGATGATTGACATGTCTAAAGTCGCGGTCGGTAATAGAAAAATTGAGGTCGATAATTGAAATCTATAATACCTTTGAATAGCTTAACTTTCGGACATTTTTGAGGGCGACAAAAAAACAAAAAATTCTTCCGGGATGTTACATAAGGATAAAGACAAGAGTAATAGGGATAGTAATAATAGAATAAGTATAATAATAACAGTCATAGCGATAATAATAATAGTAATAAGGATAATAATAATAGTAATGAGGATAACAATAATAGTTATAGAGATAATAATACTAGTAATAAGGATAATAATAACAGTTATAATGATAATAATAATAGTAATAAGAAAAATAATAATAATTATCAGGATAAAGACAAGAGTAATAGGGATAGTAATAATAGAATAAGTATAATAATAACAGTAATAGCGATAATAATAATAGTAATAAGGATAATAATAATAGTTATAAGGATAGTAATAACAGTTATAAGGATAAAGAGAAGAGTAATAGCGATAGTAATAATAGAATAAGGATAATAATAACAGTCATAGCGATAATAATAATATTAGTAAGGATAATAATAACAGTTATAGCGATAATAATAATAGTAATAAGCATAATAATAATAGTTGTAAGGATAAAGACAAGAGTAATAGGGATATTAATAATACAATAAGGATAATAATAACAGTCATAGCGATAATAATAATAGTTATAGCGATAATAATAATAGTTATAAGGGTAAAGACAAGAGTAATAGGGATAGTAATAATAGAATAAGGATAATAATAACAGTCATAGCGATAATAATAATAGTAGTAAGGATAATAATAATAGTTATAGCGATAATAATAATAGTAATAAGCATATTAATAATAGCTATAAGGATAGAGACAAGAGTAATAGGGATAGTAATATTAGAATAAGGATAATAATAACAGTCATAGCGATAATAATAGTAATAAGGATAATAATAATAGTTATAGCGCTAATAATAATAGTAATAAGGATAAACATAATAGTTATAGTGCGAATAAAAATAGTAATAAGGATAAACATAATAGTTATAGTGCTAATAATACTAGTAATAAGGATAATAATAACAGTTATAGCGATAATAATAATAGTAATATGGGAAATAATAATAATTATCAGCATAAAGACAAGAGTAATGGGGATAGTAATAATACAATAAGGATAATAATAACAGTCATAGCGATAATAATAATAGTTATAGTGATAATCATAGTTATAAGGATAAAGACAAGACTAATAGGGATAGTAATAATAGAATAAGTATAATAATAACAGTCATAGCGATAATAATAATAGTAATAAGGATAATAATAATAGTTATAGTGGTAATAATAATAGTAATAAGCATAATAATAATAGTTATAAGGATAGAGACAAGAGTTATAGGGATAGTAATAATAGAATAAGTATAATAGTAACAGTCATAGCGATAATAATAATAGTAATAAGGGTAATAATAATAGTTTTAGTGCTAATAATAATAGTAATAAGCATAACAATAATAGTTATAAGGATAAAGACAAGAGTAATAGGGATAGTAATAATAGAATAAGTATAATAATAACAGTCATAGTGATAATAATAATAGTTATAGCGATAATAATAATAGTAATAAGGATAATAATAATAGTTATAAGGATAAAGACAAGAGTAATAGGGATAGTAATAATAGAATAAGGATAATAATAACAGTCATAGCGATAATAATAATAGTAGTAAGGATAATAATAATAGTTTTAGTGCTAATAACAATAGTAATAAGCATAACAATAATAGTTATAAGGATAAAGACAAGAGTAATAGGGATAGTAATAATAGAATAAGTATAATAATAACAGTCATAGCGATAATAATAATAGTAATAAGGATAATAATAATAGTTATAGTGCGAATAATAATAGTAATAAGGATAAACATAACAGTTATAGTGCTAATAATACTAGTAATAAGGATAATAATAACAGTTATAGCGATAATAATAATAGTAATAAGGACAATGATAATAGTTATAAGGATAGTAATAACAGTTATATGGATAAAGAGAAGAGTAATAGGTATAGTAATAATAGAATAAGGATAATAATAACAGTCATAGCGATAATAATAATAGTTATAGCGATAATAATAATAGTTATAAGGGTAAAGACAAGACTAATAGGGATAGTAATAATAGAATAAGTATAATAATAACAGTCATAGCGATAATAATAATAGTAATAAGGATAATAATAACAGTTATAGCGGTAATAATAATAGTAATAAGCATAATAATAATAGTTATAAGGATAGAGACAAGAGTTATATGGATAGTAATAATAGAATAAGTATAATAATAACAGTCATAGCGATAATAATAATAGTAATAAGGATAATAATAATAGTTTTAGTGCTAATAATAATAGTAATAAGCATAACAATAATAGTTATAAGGATAAAGACAAGAGTAATAGGGATAGTAATAATAGAATAAGTATAATAATAACAGTCATAGCGATAATAATAATAGTAATAAGGATAATAATAATAGTTATAAGGATAATAATAATAGTTATAAGGATAAAGAGAAGAGTAATAGGGATAGTAATAATAGAATAAGGATAATAATAACAGTTATAGCAATAATAATAATAGTAATAAGGATAAACATAATAGTTATAGTGCTAGTAATAATAGTGATAAGGATAATAATAATAGTTATAGCGATAATAATAATAGTAATGAGGATAACAATAATAGTTATAGAGATAATAATACTAGTAATAAGGATAATAATAACAGTTATAATGATAATAATAATAGTAATAAGAAAAATAATAATAATTATCAGGATAAAGACAAGAGTAATAGGGATAGTAATAATAGAATAAGTATAATAATAACAGTAATAGCGATAATAATAATAGTAATAAGGATAATAATAATAGTTATAAGGATAGTAATAACAGTTATAAGGATAAAGAGAAGAGTAATAGCGATAGTAATAATAGAATAAGGATAATAATAACAGTCATAACGATAATAATAATATTAGTAAGGATAATAATAACAGTTATAGCGATAATAATAATAGTAATAAGCATAATAATAATAGTTGTAAGGATAAAGACAAGAGTAATAGGGATATTAATAATACAATAAGGATAATAATAACAGTCATAGCGATAATAATAATAGTTCTAAGGGTAAAGACAAGAGTAATAGGGATAGTAATAATAGAATAAGGATAATAATAACAGTCATAGCGATAATAATAATAGTAGTAAGGATAATAATAATAGTTATAGCGATAATAATAATAGTAATAAGCATATTAATAATAGCTATAAGGATAGAGACAAGAGTAATAGGGATAGTAATATTAGAATAAGGATAATAATAACAGTCATAGCGATAATAATAGTAATAAGGATAATAATAATAGTTATAGCGCTAATAATAATAGTAATAAGGATAAACATAATAGTTATAGTGCGAATAAAAATAGTAATAAGGATAAACATAATAGTTATAGTGCTAATAATACTAGTAATAAGGATAATAATAACAGTTATAGCGATAATAATAATTGTAATATGGGAAATAATAATAATTATCAGCATAAAGACAAGAGTAATAGGGATAGTAATAATACAATAAGGATAATAATAACAGTCATAGCGATAATAATAATAGTTATAGTGATAATCATAGTTATAAGGATAAAGACAAGACTAATAGGGATAGTAATAATAGAATAAGTATAATAATAACAGTCATAGCGATAATAATAATAGTAATAAGGATAATAATAATAGCTATAAGGATAAAGACAAGTGTATTAGGGATAGTAATAATAGAATAAGTATAATAATAACAGTCATAGCAATAATAATAATAGTTATAGTGCTAATAATAATAGTAATAAGCATAATAATAATAGTTATAAGGATAGAGACAGGAATAATAGGGATAGTCATAATAGAATAAGGATAATAATAACAGTCATAGCGATAATAAAAATAGTAATAAGGATAATAATAATAGTCATAACGATAATAATAATAGTTATAGCGATAATAATAATAGTAATAAGGATAAAGACAAGAGTAATAGGGATATTAATAATGCAATAAGGATAATAATAACTGTCATAGCGATAATAATAATAGTTATAGTGATAATCATAGTTATAAGGATAAAGACAAGACTAATAGGGATAGTAATAATAGAATAAGTATAATAATAACAGTCGTAGCGATAATAATAATAGTAATAAGCATAATAATAATAGTTATAGTGCTAATAATAATAGTTATAGTGCTAATAATAATAGTAATTAGCATAATAATAATAGTTATAAGGATAGAGACAGGAGTAATAGGGATAGTAATAATAGAATAAGGATAATAATAACAGTCATAGCGATAATAATAATAGTAGTAAGGATAATAATAATAGTAGTAAGGATAATAATAATAGTTATAGCGATAATAATAGTAGTAATAAGCATATTAATAATAGTTATAAGGATAGAGACAAGAGTAATAGGGATAGTAATATTAGAATAAGGATAATAATAACAGTCATAGCGATAATAATAGTAATAAGGATAATAATAATAGTTATAGCGCTAACAATAATAGTAATAAGGATAAACATAATTGTTATAGTGCGAATAAAAATAGTAATAAGGATAAACATAATAGTTATAGTGCTAATAATACTAGTAATAAGGATAATAATAACAGTTATAGCGATAATAATAATAGTAGTAAGGATAATAATAATAGTTATAGCGATAATAATAATAGTAATAAGCATATTAATAATAGCTATAAGGATAGAGACAAGAGTAATAGGGATAGTAATATTAGAATAAGGATAATAATAACAGTCATAGCGATAATAATAGTAATAAGGATAATAATAATAGTTATAGCGCTAATAATAATAGTAATAAGGATAAACATAATAGTTATAGTGCGAATAAAAATAGTAATAAGGATAAACATAATAGTTATAGTGCTAATAATACTAGTAATAAGGATAATAATAACAGTTATAGCGATAATAATAATTGTAATATGGGAAATAATAATAATTATCAGCATAAAGACAAGAGTAATGGGGATAGTAATAATACAATAAGGATAATAATAACAGTCATAGCGATAATAATAATAGTTATAGTGATAATCATAGTTATAAGGATAAAGACAAGACTAATAGGGATAGTAATAATAGAATAAGTATAATAATAACAGTCATAGCGATAATAATAATAGTAATAAGGATAATAATAATAGTTATAGTGGTAATAATAATAGTAATAAGCATAATAATAATAGTTATAAGGATAGAGACAAGAGTTATAGGGATAGTAATAATAGAATAAGTATAATAGTAACAGTCATAGCGATAATAATAATAGTAATAAGGGTAATAATAATAGTTTTAGTGCTAATAATAATAGTAATAAGCATAACAATAATAGTTATAAGGATAAAGACAAGAGTAATAGGGATAGTAATAATAGAATAAGTATAATAATAACAGTCATAGTCATAATAATAATAGTTATAGCGATAATAATAGTAATAAGGATAATAATAACAGTCATAGCGATAATCATAATAGTTATAGCGATAATAATAATAGTAATAAGGATAATAATAATAGCTATAAGGATAAAGACAAGTGTATTAGGGATAGTAATAATAGAATAAGTATAATAATAACAGTCATAGCAATAATAATAATAGTTATAGTGCTAATAATAATAGTAATAAGCATAATAATAATAGTTATAAGGATAGAGACAGGAATAATAGGGATAGTCATAATAGAATAAGGATAATAATAACAGTCATAGCGATAATAAAAATAGTAATAAGGATAATAATAATAGTCATAACGATAATAATAATAGTTATAGCGATAATAATAATAGTAATAAGGATAAAGACAAGAGTAATAGGGATATTAATAATGCAATAAGGATAATAATAACTGTCATAGCGATAATAATAATAGTTATAGTGATAATCATAGTTATAAGGATAAAGACAAGACTAATAGGGATAGTAATAATAGAATAAGTATAATAATAACAGTCGTAGCGATAATAATAATAGTAATAAGCATAATAATAATAGTTATAGTGCTAATAATAATAGTTATAGTGCTAATAATAATAGTAATTAGCATAATAATAATAGTTATAAGGATAGAGACAGGAGTAATAGGGATAGTAATAATAGAATAAGGATAATAATAACAGTCATAGCGATAATAATAATAGTAGTAAGGATAATAATAATAGTAGTAAGGATAATAATAATAGTTATAGCGATAATAATAGTAGTAATAAGCATATTAATAATAGTTATAAGGATAGAGACAAGAGTAATAGGGATAGTAATATTAGAATAAGGATAATAATAACAGTCATAGCGATAATAATAGTAATAAGGATAATAATAATAGTTATAGCGCTAACAATAATAGTAATAAGGATAAACATAATTGTTATAGTGCGAATAAAAATAGTAATAAGGATAAACATAATAGTTATAGTGCTAATAATACTAGTAATAAGGATAATAATAACAGTTATAGCGATAATAATAATAGTAGTAAGGATAATAATAATAGTTATAGCGATAATAATAATAGTAATAAGCATATTAATAATAGCTATAAGGATAGAGACAAGAGTAATAGGGATAGTAATATTAGAATAAGGATAATAATAACAGTCATAGCGATAATAATAGTAATAAGGATAATAATAATAGTTATAGCGCTAATAATAATAGTAATAAGGATAAACATAATAGTTATAGTGCGAATAAAAATAGTAATAAGGATAAACATAATAGTTATAGTGCTAATAATACTAGTAATAAGGATAATAATAACAGTTATAGCGATAATAATAATTGTAATATGGGAAATAATAATAATTATCAGCATAAAGACAAGAGTAATGGGGATAGTAATAATACAATAAGGATAATAATAACAGTCATAGCGATAATAATAATAGTTATAGTGATAATCATAGTTATAAGGATAAAGACAAGACTAATAGGGATAGTAATAATAGAATAAGTATAATAATAACAGTCATAGCGATAATAATAATAGTAATAAGGATAATAATAATAGTTATAGTGGTAATAATAATAGTAATAAGCATAATAATAATAGTTATAAGGATAGAGACAAGAGTTATAGGGATAGCAATAATAGAATAAGTATAATAGTAACAGTCATAGCGATAATAATAATAGTAATAAGGGTAATAATAATAGTTTTAGTGCTAATAATAATAGTAATAAGCATAACAATAATAGTTATAAGGATAAAGACAAGAGTAATAGGGATAGTAATAATAGAATAAGTATAATAATAACAGTCATAGTGATAATAATAATAGTTATAGCGATAATAATAATAGTAATAAGGATAATAATAATAGTTATAAGGATAAAGACAAGAGTAATAGGGATAGTAATAATAGAATAAGGATAATAATAACAGTCATAGCGATAATAATAATAGTAGTAAGGATAATAATAATAGTTTTAGTGCTAATAACAATAGTAATAAGCATAACAATAATAGTTATAAGGATAAAGACAAGAGTAATAGGGATAGTAATAATAGAATAAGTATAATAATAACAGTCATAGCGATAATAATAATAGTAATAAGGATAATAATAATAGTTATAGTGCGAATAATAATAGTAATAAGGATAAACATAACAGTTATAGTGCTAATAATACTAGTAATAAGGATAATAATAACAGTTATAGCGATAATAATAATAGTAATAAGGACAATGATAATAGTTATAAGGATAGTAATAACAGTTATATGGATAAAGAGAAGAGTAATAGGTATAGTAATAATAGAATAAGGATAATAATAACAGTCATAGCGATAATAATAATAGTTATAGCGATAATAATAATAGTTATAAGGGTAAAGACAAGACTAATAGGGATAGTAATAATAGAATAAGTATAATAATAACAGTCATAGCGATAATAATAATAGTAATAAGGATAATAATAACAGTTATAGCGGTAATAATAATAGTAATAAGCATAATAATAATAGTTATAAGGATAGAGACAAGAGTTATATGGATAGTAATAATAGAATAAGTATAATAATAACAGTCATAGCGATAATAATAATAGTAATAAGGATAATAATAATAGTTTTAGTGCTAATAATAATAGTAATAAGCATAACAATAATAGTTATAAGGATAAAGACAAGAGTAATAGGGATAGTAATAATAGAATAAGTATAATAATAACAGTCATAGCGATAATAATAATAGTAATAAGGATAATAATAATAGTTATAAGGATAATAATAATAGTTATAAGGATAAAGAGAAGAGTAATAGGGATAGTAATAATAGAATAAGGATAATAATAACAGTTATAGCAATAATAATAATAGTAATAAGGATAAACATAATAGTTATAGTGCTAGTAATAATAGTGATAAGGATAATAATAATAGTTATAGCGATAATAATAATAGTAATGAGGATAACAATAATAGTTATAGAGATAATAATACTAGTAATAAGGATAATAATAACAGTTATAATGATAATAATAATAGTAATAAGAAAAATAATAATAATTATCAGGATAAAGACAAGAGTAATAGGGATAGTAATAATAGAATAAGTATAATAATAACAGTAATAGCGATAATAATAATAGTAATAAGGATAATAATAATAGTTATAAGGATAGTAATAACAGTTATAAGGATAAAGAGAAGAGTAATAGCGATAGTAATAATAGAATAAGGATAATAATAACAGTCATAACGATAATAATAATATTAGTAAGGATAATAATAACAGTTATAGCGATAATAATAATAGTAATAAGCATAATAATAATAGTTGTAAGGATAAAGACAAGAGTAATAGGGATATTAATAATACAATAAGGATAATAATAACAGTCATAGCGATAATAATAATAGTTCTAAGGGTAAAGACAAGAGTAATAGGGATAGTAATAATAGAATAAGGATAATAATAACAGTCATAGCGATAATAATAATAGTAGTAAGGATAATAATAATAGTTATAGCGATAATAATAATAGTAATAAGCATATTAATAATAGCTATAAGGATAGAGACAAGAGTAATAGGGATAGTAATATTAGAATAAGGATAATAATAACAGTCATAGCGATAATAATAGTAATAAGGATAATAATAATAGTTATAGCGCTAATAATAATAGTAATAAGGATAAACATAATAGTTATAGTGCGAATAAAAATAGTAATAAGGATAAACATAATAGTTATAGTGCTAATAATACTAGTAATAAGGATAATAATAACAGTTATAGCGATAATAATAATTGTAATATGGGAAATAATAATAATTATCAGCATAAAGACAAGAGTAATAGGGATAGTAATAATACAATAAGGATAATAATAACAGTCATAGCGATAATAATAATAGTTATAGTGATAATCATAGTTATAAGGATAAAGACAAGACTAATAGGGATAGTAATAATAGAATAAGTATAATAATAACAGTCATAGCGATAATAATAATAGTAATAAGGATAATAATAATAGTTATAGCGATAATAATAATAGTAATAAGCATAATAATAATAGTTGGAAGGATAAAGACAAGAGTAATAGGGATATTAATAATACAATAAGGATAATAATAACAGTCATAGCGATAATAATAATAGTTATAGCGATAATAATAATAGTTATAAGGGTAAAGACAAGAGTAATAGGGATAGTAATAGTAGAATAAGGATAATAATAACAGTCATAGCGATAATAATAGTAATAAGGATAATAATAACAGTCATAGCGATAATCATAATAGTTATAGCGATAATAATAATAGTAATAAGGATAATAATAATAGCTATAAGGATAAAGACAAGTGTATTAGGGATAGTAATAATAGAATAAGTATAATAATAACAGTCATAGCAATAATAATAATAGTTATAGTGCTAATAATAATAGTAATAAGCATAATAATAATAGTTATAAGGATAGAGACAGGAATAATAGGGATAGTCATAATAGAATAAGGATAATAATAACAGTCATAGCGATAATAAAAATAGTAATAAGGATAATAATAATAGTCATAACGATAATAATAATAGTTATAGCGATAATAATAATAGTAATAAGGATAAAGACAAGAGTAATAGGGATATTAATAATGCAATAAGGATAATAATAACTGTCATAGCGATAATAATAATAGTTATAGTGATAATCATAGTTATAAGGATAAAGACAAGACTAATAGGGATAGTAATAATAGAATAAGTATAATAATAACAGTCGTAGCGATAATAATAATAGTAATAAGCATAATAATAATAGTTATAGTGCTAATAATAATAGTTATAGTGCTAATAATAATAGTAATTAGCATAATAATAATAGTTATAAGGATAGAGACAGGAGTAATAGGGATAGTAATAATAGAATAAGGATAATAATAACAGTCATAGCGATAATAATAATAGTAGTAAGGATAATAATAATAGTAGTAAGGATAATAATAATAGTTATAGCGATAATAATAGTAGTAATAAGCATATTAATAATAGTTATAAGGATAGAGACAAGAGTAATAGGGATAGTAATATTAGAATAAGGATAATAATAACAGTCATAGCGATAATAATAGTAATAAGGATAATAATAATAGTTATAGCGCTAACAATAATAGTAATAAGGATAAACATAATTGTTATAGTGCGAATAAAAATAGTAATAAGGATAAACATAATAGTTATAGTGCTAATAATACTAGTAATAAGGATAATAATAACAGTTATAGCGATAATAATAATTGTAATATGGGAAATAATAATAATTATCAGGATAAAGACAAGAGTAATAGGGATAGTAATAATAGAATAAGTATAATAATAACAGTCATAGCGATAATAATAATAGTAATAAGGATAATAATAATAGTTATAAGGATAATAATAATAGTTATAAGGATAGAGACAGGAGTAATAGGGATAGTAATAATAGAATAATTATAATAATAACAGTCATAGCGATAATAATAATAGTTATAGCGATAATAATAATAGTTATAAGGGTAAAGACAAGACTAATAGGGGTAGTAATAATAGAATAAGTATAATAATAACAGTCATAGCGATAATAATAATAGTAATAAGGATAATAATAATAGTTATAGCGATAATAATAATAGTAATAAGGGAAATAATAATAGAATAAGGATAATAATAACAGTCATAGCGATAATAATAATATTTATAGCGATAATAATAATAGTAATAAGGATAAACATAATAGTTATAGTGCTAGTAATAATAGTGATAAGGATAATAATAATAGTTACAGCGATAATAATAATAGTAATAAGGATAATAATAATAGCTATAGTGCTAATAATAATAGTAATAAGGATAATAATAACAGTTATAGCAATAATAATAATAGTAATAAGGATAAACATAATAGTTACAGTGCTAGTAATAACAGTGATAAGGATAATAATAACAGTCATAGCGATAATAATAATAGTAGTATGGATAATAATAATAGTTATAGCGATAATAATAATAGTAATAAGCATAATAATAATAGTTATAAGGATAGAGACAAGAGTAATAGGGATAGTGATAGTAGAATAAGGATAATAATAACAGTCATAGCGATATTAATAGTAATAAGGATAATAATAATAGTTATAGCGATAATAATAATAATAATAAGGGAAATAATAATAGAATAAGGATAATAATAACAGTCATAGCGATAATAATAATAGTAATGAGGATAACAATAATAGTTATAGAGATAATAATACTAGTAATAAGGATAATAATAACAGTTATAATGATAATAATAATAGTAATAAGGGAAATAATAATAGTTATAAGGATAAAGACAAGAGTAATAGGGATAGTAATAATAGAATAAGGATAATAATAACAGTCATAGCGATAATAATAATAGTAGTAAGGATAATAATAATAGTTATAGCGATAATAATAATAGTAATAAGCATAATAATAATAGTTATAAGAATAGAGACAAGAGTAATAGGGATAGTAATAGTAGAATAAGCATAATAATAACAGTCATAGCGATAATAATAATAGTAATAAGGATAATAATAATAGTTATAGTGCTAGTAATAATAGTAATAAGGATAATAATAATAGTTATAGCGATAATAATAATAGTAATAAAGATAATAATAATAGTTACAGTGCTAGTAATAACAGTGATAAGGATAATAATAACAGTCATAGCGATAATAATAATAGTAGTATGGATAATAATAATAGTTATAGCGATAATAATAATAGTAATAAGCATAATAATAATAGTTATAAGGATAGAGACAAGAGTAATAGGGATAGTGATAGTAGAATAAGGATAATAATAACAGTCATAGCGATATTAATAGTAATAAGGATAATAATAATAGTTATAGCGATAATAATAATAATAATAAGGGAAATAATAATAGAATAAGGATAATAATAACAGTCATAGCGATAATAATAATAGTAATGAGGATAACAATAATAGTTATAGAGATAATAATACTAGTAATAAGGATAATAATAACAGTTATAATGATAATAATAATAGTAATAAGGGAAATAATAATAGTTATAAGGATAAAGACAAGAGTAATAGGGATAGTAATAATAGAATAAGGATAATAATAACAGTCATAGCGATAATAATAATAGTAGTAAGGATAATAATAATAGTTATAGCGATAATAATAATAGTAATAAGCATAATAATAATAGTTATAAGAATAGAGACAAGAGTAATAGGGATAGTAATAGTAGAATAAGCATAATAATAACAGTCATAGCGATAATAATAATAGTAATAAGGATAATAATAATAGTTATAGTGCTAGTAATAATAGTAATAAGGATAATAATAATAGTTATAGCGATAATAATAATAGTAATAAAGATAATAATAATAGTTATAGTGCGAATAATAATAGTAATAAGGATAAACATAATAGTTATAGTGCTAATAATAATAGTGATAAGGATAATAATAATAGTTATAGCGATAATAATAATAGTAATAAGGATAATAATAATAGCTATAGTGCTAATAATAATAGTAATAAGGATAATAATAACAGTCATAGCGATAATAATAATAGTAATAAGGATAATAATAATAGTTATAGCGATAATAATAATAGTAATAAGCATAATAATAATAGTTGTAAGGATAAAGACAAGAGTAATAGGGATATTAATAATACAATAAGGATAATAATAACAGTCATAGCGATAATAATAATAGTTATAGCGATAATAATAATAGTTATAAGGGTAAAGACAAGAGTAGTAGGGATAGTAATAGTAGAATAAGGATAATAATAACAGTCATAGCGATAATAATAGTAATAAGGATAATAATAACAGTCATAGCGATAATCATAATAGTTATAGCGATAATAATAATAGTAATAAGGATAATAATAATAGCTATAAGGATAAAGAAAAGTGTATTAGGGATAGTAATAATAGAATCAGTATAATAATAACAGTCATAGCAATAATAATAATAGTTATAAGGATAGAGACAGGAATAATAGGGATAGTCATAATAGAATAAGGATAATAATAACAGTCATAGCGATAATAAAAATAGTAATAAGGATAATAATAATAGTCATAACGATAATAATAATAGTTATAGCGATAATAATAATAGTAATAAGGATAATAATAATAGTTATAGTGCTAATAATAATAGTAATTAGCATAATAATAATAGTTATAAGGATAGAGACAGGAGTAATAGGGATAGTAATAATAGAATAAGGATAATAATAACAGTCATAGCGATAATAATAATAGTAGTAAGGATAATAATAATAGTTATAGCGATAATAATAGTAGTAATAAGCATATTAATAATAGTTATAAGGATATGGACAAGAGTAATAGGGATAGTAATATTAGAATAAGGATAATAATAACAGTCATAGCGATAATAATAGTAATAAGGATAATAATAATAGTTATAGCGCTAACAATAATAGTAATAAGGATAAACATAATTGTTATAGTGCGAATAAAAATAGTAATAAGGATAAACATAATAGTTATAGTGCTAATAATACTAGTAATAAGGATAATAATAACAGTTATAGCGATAATAATAATTGTAATATGGGAAATAATAATAATTATCAGGATAAAGACAAGAGTAATAGGGATAGTAATAATAGAATAAGGATAATAATAACAGTCATAGCGATAATAATAATAGTAGTAAGGATAATAATAATAGTTATAGCGATAATAATAATAGTAATAAGCATAATAATAATAGTTATAAGAATAGAGACAAGAGTAATAGGGATAGTAATAGTAGAATAAGCATAATAATAACAGTCATAGCGATAATAATAATAGTAATAAGGATAATAATAATAGTTATAGTGCTAGTAATAATAGTAATAAGGATAATAATAATAGTTATAGCGATAATAATAATAGTAATAAAGATAATAATAATAGTTATAGTGCGAATAATAATAGTAATAAGGATAAACATAATAGTTATAGTGCTAGTAATAATAGTGATAAGGATAATAATAATAGTTATAGCGATAATAATAATAGTAATAAGGATAATAATAATAGCTATAGTGCTAATAATAATAGTAATAAGGATAATAATAACAGTCATAGCGATAATAATAATAGTAATAAGGATAATAATAATAGTTATAGCGATAATAATAATAGTAATAAGCATAATAATAATAGTTGTAAGGATAAAGACAAGAGTAATAGGGATATTAATAATACAATAAGGATAATAATAACAGTCATAGCGATAATAATAATAGTTATAGCGATAATAATAATAGTTATAAGGGTAAAGACAAGAGTAATAGGGATAGTAATAATAGAATAAGGATAATAATAACAGTCATAGCGATAATAATAGTAATAAGGATAATAATAACAGTCATAGCGATAATCATAATAGTTATAGCGATAATAATAATAGTAATAAGGATAATAATAATAGCTATAAGGATAAAGAAAAGTGTATTAGGGATAGTAATAATAGAATAAGTATAATAATAACAGTCATAGCAATAATAATAATAGTTATAAGGATAGAGACAGGAATAATAGGGATAGTCATAATAGAATAAGGATAATAATAACAGTCATAGCGATAATAAAAATAGTAATAAGGATAATAATAATAGTCATAACGATAATAATAATAGTTATAGCGATAATAATAATAGTAATAAGGATAAAGACAAGAGTAATAGGGATATTAATAATGCAATAAGGATAATAATAACTGTCATAGCGATAATAATAATAGTTATAGTGATAATCATAGTTATAAGGATAAAGACAAGACTAATAGGGATAGTAATAATAGAATAAGTATAATAATAACAGTCGTAGCGATAATAATAATAGTAATAAGCATAATAATAATAGTTATAGTGCTAATAATAATAGTAATTAGCATAATAATAATAGTTATAAGGATAGAGACAGGAGTAATAGGGATAGTAATAATAGAATAAGGATAATAATAACAGTCATAGCGATAATAATAATAGTAGTAAGGATAATAATAATAGTTATAGCGATAATAATAGTAGTAATAAGCATATTAATAATAGTTATAAGGATAGAGACAAGAGTAATAGGGATAGTAATATTAGAATAAGGATAATAATAACAGTCATAGCGATAATAATAGTAATAAGGATAATAATAATAGTTATAGCGCTAACAATAATAGTAATAAGGATAAACATAATTGTTATAGTGCGAATAAAAATAGTAATAAGGATAAACATAATAGTTATAGTGCTAATAATACTAGTAATAAGGATAATAATAACAGTTATAGCGATAATAATAATTGTAATATGGGAAATAATAATAATTATCAGGATAAAGACAAGAGTAATAGGGATAGTAATAATAGAATAAGTATAATAATAACAGTCATAGCGATAATAATAATAGTAATAAGGATAATAATAATAGTTATAAGGATAATAATAATAGTTATAAGGATAGAGACAGGAGTAATAGGGATAGTAATAATAGAATAATTATAATAATAACAGTCATAGCGATAATAATAATAGTTATAGCGATAATAATAATAGTTATAAGGGTAAAGACAAGACTAATAGGGATAGTAATAATAGAATAAGTATAATAATAACAGTCATAGCGATAATAATAATAGTAATAAGGATAATAATAATAGTTATAGCGATAATAATAATAGTAATAAGGGAAATAATAATAGAATAAGGATAATAATAACAGTCATAGCGATAATAATAATATTTATAGCGATAATAATAATAGTAATAAGGATAAACATAATAGTTATAGTGCTAGTAATAATAGTGATAAGGATAATAATAATAGTTATAGCGATAATAATAATAGTAATAAGGATAATAATAATAGCTATAGTGCTAATAATAATAGTAATAAGGATAATAATAACAGTTATAGCAATAATAATAATAGTAATAAGGATAAACATAATAGTTACAGTGCTAGTAATAACAGTGATAAGGATAATAATAACAGTCATAGCGATAATAATAATAGTAGTATGGATAATAATAATAGTTATAGCGATACTAATAATAGTAATAAGCATAATAATAATAGTTATAAGGATAGAGACAAGAGTAATAGGGATAGTGATAGTAGAATAAGGATAATAATAACAGTCATAGCGATATTAATAGTAATAAGGATAATAATAATAGTTATAGCGATAATAATAATAATAATAAGGGAAATAATAATAGAATAAGGATAATAATAACAGTCATAGCGATAATAATAATAGTAATGAGGATAACAATAATAGTTATAGAGATAATAATACTAGTAATAAGGATAATAATAACAGTTATAATGATAATAATAATAGTAATAAGGGAAATAATAATAGTTATAAGGATAAAGACAAGAGTAATAGGGATAGTAATGATAGAATAAGGATAATAATAACAGTCATAGCGATAATAATAATAGTAGTAAGGATAATAATAATAGTTATAGCGATAATAATAATAGTAATAAGCATAATAATAATAGTTATAAGAATAGAGACAAGAGTAATAGGGATAGTAATAGTAGAATAAGCATAATAATAACAGTCATAGCGATAATAATAATAGTAATAAGGATAATAATAATAGTTATAGCAATAATAATAATAGTAATAAGGATAAACATAATAGTTACAGTGCTAGTAATAATAGTAATAAGGATAATAATAATAGTTATAGCGATAATAATAATAGTAATAAAGATAATAATAATAGTTATAGTGCGAATAATAATAGTAATAAGGATAAACATAATAGTTATAGTGCTAGTAATAATAGTGATAAGGATAATAATAATAGTTATAGCGATAATAATAATAGTAATAAGGATAATAATAATAGCTATAGTGCTAATAATAATAGTAATAAGGATAATAATAACAGTTATAGCAATAATAATAATAGTAATAAGGATAAACATAATAGTTACAGTGCTAGTAATAATAGTGATAAGGATAATAATAACAGTCATAGCGATAATAATAATAGTAGTATGGATAATAATAATAGTTATAGCGATAATAATAATAGTAATAAGCATAATAATAATAGTTATAAGGATAGAGACAAGAGTAATAGGGATAGTGATAGTAGAATAAGGATAATAATAACAGTCATAGCGATAATAATAATAGTAATAAGGATAATAATAATAGTTTTAGTGCTAATAATAATAGTTATAGCGATAATAATAATAGTAATAAGGATAATAATAATAGCTATAGTGCTAATAATAATAGTAATAAGGATAATAATAACAGTTATAGCAATAATAATAATAGTAATAAGGATAAACATAATAGTTATAGTGCTAGTAATAATAGTGATAAGGATAATAATAACAGTCATAGCGATAATAATAATAGTAGTATGGATAATAATAATAGTTATAGCGATAATAATAATAGTAATAAGCATAATAATAATAGTTATAAGGATAGAGACAAGAGTAACAGGGATAGTGATAGTAGAATAAGGATAATAATAACAGTCATAGCGATATTAATAGTAATAAGGATAATAATAATAGTTATAGCGATAATAATAATAATAATAAGGGAAATAATAATAGAATAAGGATAATAATAACAGTCATAGCGATAATAATAATAGTTATAGCGATAATAATATTAGTAATAAGGATAATAATAATAGTTATAGTGCTAATAATAATAGTAATAAGCATAATAATAATAGTTATAAGGATAGAGACAAGAGTAATAGGGATAGTAATAATAGAATAAGGATAATAATAACAGTCATAGCGATAATAATAATAGTAATGAGGATAACAATAATAGTTATAGAGATAATAATACTAGTAATAAGGATAATAATAACAGTTATAATGATAATAATAATAGTAATAAGGGAAATAATAATAGTTATAAGGATAAAGACAAAAGTAATAGGGATAGTAATAATACAATAAGCATAATAATAACAGTCATAGCGATAATAATAATAGTTATAGCGATAATAATAATAGCTATAGCGATAATAATAATAGTAATAAGGATAATAATAATAGTTATAAGGATAAAGACATGAGTAATAGGGATAGTAATAATAGAATAAGGATAATAATAACAGTCATAGCGATAATAATAATAGTAATGAGGATAATAATAATAGTTATAGCGATAATAATAATAGTGGTAAGGATAATAATAATAGTTATAAGGATAGAGACAAGAGTAATAGGGATAGTAATAATAGAATAAGGATAATAAAAACAGTCATAGCGATAATAATAATAGTAGTAAGGATAATAATAACAGTTATAGCGATAATAATAATAGTAATAAGCATAATAATAATAGTTGTAAGGATAAAGACAAGAGTAATAGGGATATTAATAATACAATAAGGATAATAATAACAGTCATAGCGATAATAATAATAGTAGTAAGGATAATAATAATAGTTTTAGTGCTAATAACAATAGTAATAAGCATAACAATAATAGTTATAAGGATAAAGACAAGAGTAATAGGGATAGTAATAATAGAATAAGTATAATAGTAACAGTCATAGCGATAATAATAATAGTAGTAAGGATAATAATAATAGTTTTAGTGCTAATAATAATAGTTTTAGTGCTAATAATAATAGTAATAAGCATAACAATAGTAGTTATAAGGATAAAGACAAGAGTAATAGGGATATTAATAATACAATAAGGATAATAATAACAGTCATATCGATAATAATAATAGTTATAGTGATAATCATAGTTATAAGGATAAAGACAAGACTAATAGGGATAGTAATAATAGAATAAGTATAATAATAACAGTCATAGCGATAATAATAATAGTAATAAGGATAATAATAATAGTTATAGTGGTAATAATAATAGTAATAAGCATAATAATAATAGTTATAAGGATAGAGACAAGAGTTATAGGGATAGTAATAATAGAATAAGTATAATAATAACAGTCATAGCGATAATAGTAATAGTAATAAGGATAATAATAATAGTTTTAGTGCTAATAATAATAGTAATAAGCATAACAATAATAGTTATAAGGACAAAGACAAGAGTAATAGGGATAGTAATAATAGAATAAGTATAATAATAACAGTCATAGCGATAATAATAATAGTTATAGCGATAATAATAATAGTAATAATGATAATAATAATAGTTATAACGATAAAGACAAGAGTAATAGGGATAGTAATAATAGAATAAGGATAATAATAACAGTCATAGCGATAATAATAATAGTAGTAAGGATAATAATAACAGTTATAGCGATAATAATATAAGTAATAAGCATAATAATAATAGTTGTAAGGATAAAGACAAGAGTAATAGGGATATTAATAATACAATAAGGATAATAATAACAGTCATAGCGATAATAATAATAGTTATAGTGATAATCATAGTTATAAGGATAAAGACAAGACTAATAGGGATAGTAATAATAGAATAAGTATAATAATAACAGTCATAGCGATAATAATAATAGTAATAAGGATAATAATAACAGTTTTAGTGCTAATAATAATAGTTTTAGTGCTAATAATAATAGTTTTAGTGCTAATAATAATAGTAATAAGCATAACAATAATAGTTATAAGGATAAAGACAAGAGTAATAGGGATAGTAATATTAGAATCAGGATAATAATAACAGTCATAGCGATAATAATAGTAATAAGGATAATAATAATAGTTATAGCGCTAATAATAATAGTAATAAGGATAAACATAATAGTTATAGTGCGAATAAAAATAGTAATAAGGATAAACATAATAGTTATAGTGCTAATAATACTAGTAATAAGGATAATAATAACAGTCATAGCGATAATAATAGTAGTTATAGTGATAATCATAGTTATAAGGATAAAGACAAGACTAATAGGGATAGTAATAATAGAATAAGTATAATAATAACAGTCATAGCGATAATAATAATAGTAATAAGGATAATAATAACAGTTTTAGTGCTAATAATAATAGTTTTAGTGCTAATAATAATAGTTTTAGTGCTAATAATAATAGTAATAAGCATAACAATAATAGTTATAAGGATAAAGACAAGAGTAATAGGGATAGTAATAATAGAATAAGTATAATAATAACAGTCATAGCGATAATAATAATAGTAATAAGGATAATAATAATAGTTATAAGGATAATCATAATAGTTATAAGGATAAAGAGAAGAGTAATAGGGATAGTAATAATAGAATAAGGATAATAATAACAGTTATAGCAATAATAATAATAGTAATAAGGATAAACATAATAGTTATAGTGCTAGTAATAATAGTGATAAGGATAATAATAATAGTTATAGCGATAATAATAATAGTAATGAGGATAACAATAATAGTTATAGAGATAATAATACTAGTAATAAGGATAATAATAACAGTTATAATGATAATAATAATAGTAATAAGGGAAATAATAATAATTATCAGGATAAAGACAACAGTAATAGGGATAGTAATAATAGAATAAGTATAATAATAACAGTCATAGCGATAATAATAATAGTAATAAGGATAATAATAATAGTTATAAGGATAGTAATAACAGTTATAAGGATAAAGAGAAGAGTAATAGGGATAGTAATAATAGAATAAGGATAATAATAACAGTCATAGCGATAATAATAATCGTAGTAAGGATAATAATAATAGTTATAGCGCTAATAATAATAGTAATAAGGATAAACATAATAGTTATAGTGCGAATAAAAATAGTAATAAGGATAAACATAATAGTTATAGTGATAATCATAGTTATAAGGATAAAGACAAGACTAATAGGGATAGTAATAATAGAATAAGTATAATAATAACAGTCATAGCGATAATAATAATAGTAATAAGGATAATAATAATAGTTTTAGTGCTAATAATAATAGTTTTAGTGCTAATAATAATAGTAATAAGCATAACAATAATAGATATAAGGATAAAGACAAGAGTAATAGGGATAGTAATAATAGAATAAGTATAATAATAACAGTCATAGCGATAATAATAATAGTAATAAGGATAATAATAATAGTTATAATGATAATCATAATAGTTATAAGGATAAAGAGAAGAGTAATAGGAATAGTAATAATAGAATAAGGATAATAATAACAGTCATAGCGATAATAATAATATTAGTAAGGATAATAATAACAGTCATAACGATAATAATAATAGTTATAGCGATAATAATAATAGTTATAACGATGAAGACAAGAGTAATAGGGATAGTAATAATAGAATAAGGATAATAATAACAGTCATAGCGATAATATTAATAGTTATAGCGATAATAATAATAGTAATAAGGATAATAATAATAGTTATAAGGATCAAGACAAGAGTAATAGGGATAGTAATAATAGAATAAGGATAATAATAACAGTCATAGCGATAATATTAATAGTTATAGCGATAATAATAATAGTAATAAGGATAATAATAATAGTTATAAGGATCAAGACAAGAGTCATAGGGATAGTAATAATAGAATAAGGATAATAATAACAGTCATAGCGATAATAATAATAGTAATAAGCATATTAATAATAGCTATAAGGATAGAGACAAGAGTAATTGGGATAGTAATATTAGAATAAGGATAATAATAACAGTCATAGCGATAATAATAATAGTAATAAGCATAATAATAATAGTTATAGTGCTAATAATAATAGTAATAAGCATAATAATAATAGTTATAAGGATAGAGACAAGAGTAATAGGGATAGTAATAATAGAATAAGTATAATAATAACAGTCATAGCGATAATAATAATAGTAATAAGGATAATAATAATAGTTATAAGGATAGTAATAATAGTTATAAGGATAAAGACAAGAGTAATAGGGATATTAATAATACAATAAGGATAATAATAACAGTCATAGCGATAATAATAATAGTTATAGTGATAATCATAGTTATAAGGATAAAGACAAGACTAATAGGGATAGTAATAATAGAATAAGTATAATAATAACAGTCGTAGCGATAATAATAATAGTAATAAGCATAATAATAATAGTTATAAGGATAGAGACAAGAGTAATAGGGATAGTAATAATAGAATACGTATAACAATAACAGTCATAGCGATAATAGTAATTGTAATAAGGGAAATAATAATAATTATCAGGATAAAGAGAAGAGTAATAGGGATAGTAATAATAGAATAAGTATAATAATAACAGTCGTAGCGATAATAATAATAGTAATAAGCATAATAATAATAGTTATAAGGATAAAGACAAGAGTAATAGGGATAGTAATAATAGAATACGTATAACAATAACAGTCATAGCGATAATAATAATAGTAATAAGGATAATAATAATAGTTATAAGGATAGTAATAATAGTTATAAGGATAAAGACAAGAGTAATAGGGATAGTAATAATAGAATAAGGATAATAATAACAGTCATAGCGATAATAATAATAGTAATAAGCATATTAATAATAGCTATAAGGATAGAGACAAGAGTAATAGGGATAGTAATATTAGAATCAGGATAATAATAACAGTCATAGCGATAATAATAGTAATAAGGATAATAATAATAGTTATAGCGCTAATAATAATAGTAATAAGGATAAACATAATAGTTATAGTGCGAATAAAAATAGTAATAAGGATAAACATAATAGTTATAGTGCTAATAATACTAGTAATAAGGATAATAATAACAGTTATAGCGATAATAATAATTGTAATATGGGAAATAATAATAATTATCAGGATAAAGACAAGAGTAATAGGGATAGTAATAATACAATAAGGATAATAATAACAGTCATAGCGATAATAATAATAGTTATAGTGATAATCATAGTTATAAGGATAAAGACAAGACTAATAGGGATAGTAATAATAGAATAAGTATAATAATAACAGTCATAGCGATAATAATAATAGTAATAAGCATAATAATAATAGTTATAGTGCTAATAATAATAGTAATAAGCATAATAATAATAGTTATAAGGATAGAGACAAGAGTAATAGGGATAGTAATAATAGAATAAGTATAATAATAATAGTTATAAGGATAGAGACAAGAGTAATAGGGATAGTAATAATAGAATAAGTATAATAATAACAGTCATAGCGATAATAATAATAGTAATAGGGATAGTAATAATAGAATAACGATAATAATAACAGTCATAGCGATAATAATAATCGTAGTAAGGATAATAATAATAGTAATAAGGATAATAATAACAGTTATAGCGATAATAATAATAGTAATAAGCATAATAATAATAGTTGTAAGAATAAAGACAAGAGTAATAGGGATATTAATAATACAATAAGGATAATAATAACAGTCATAGCGATAATAATAATAGTATTAAGGATAATAATAATAGTTATAGCGATAATAATAATAGTAATAAGCATATTAATAATAGCTATAAGGATAGAGACAAGAGTAATAGGGATAGTAATATTAGAATCAGGATAATAATAACAGTCATAGCGATAATAATAGTAATAAGGATAATAATAATAGTTATAGCGCTAATAATAATAGTAATAAGGATAAACATAATAGTTATAGTGCGAATAAAAATAGTAATAAGGATAAACATAATAGTTATAGTGCTAATAATACTAGTAATAAGGATAATAATAACAGTTATAGCGATAATAATAATTGTAATATGGGAAATAATAATAATTATCAGGATAAAGACAAGAGTAATAGGGATAGTAATAATACAATAAGGATAATAATAACAGTCATAGCGATAATAATAGTAGTTATAGTGATAATCATAGTTATAAGGATAAAGACAAGACTAATAGGGATAGTAATAATAGAATAAGTATAATAATAACAGTCATAGCGATAATAATAATAGTAATAAGGATAATAATAACAGTTTTAGTGCTAATAATAATAGTTTTAGTGCTAATAATAATAGTTTTAGTGCTAATAATAATAGTAATAAGCATAACAATAATAGTTATAAGGATAAAGACAAGAGTAATAGGGATAGTAATAATAGAATAAGTATAATAATAACAGTCATAGCGATAATAATAATAGTAATAAGGATAATAATAATAGTTATAAGGATAATCATAATAGTTATAAGGATAATCATAATAGTTATAAGGATAAAGAGAAGAGTAATAGGGATAGTAATAATAGAATAAGGATAATAATAACAGTTATAGCAATAATAATAATAGTAATAAGGATAAACATAATAGTTATAGTGCTAGTAATAATAGTGATAAGGATAATAATAATAGTTATAGCGATAATAATAATAGTAATGAGGATAACAATAATAGTTATAGAGATAATAATACTAGTAATAAGGATAATAATAACAGTTATAATGATAATAATAATAGTAATAAGGGAAATAATAATAATTATCAGGATAAAGACAAGAGTAATAGGGATAGTAATAATAGAATAAGTATAATAATAACAGTCATAGCGATAATAATAATAGTAATAAGGATAATAATAATAGTTATAAGGATAGTAATAACAGTTATAAGGATAAAGAGAAGAGTAATAGGGATAGTAATAATAGAATAAGGATAATAATAACAGTCATGGCGATAATAATAATATTAGTAAGGATAATAATAACAGTCATAACGATAATAATAATAGTTATAGTGATAATAATAATAGTTATAAGGATAAAGACAAGAGTAATAGGGATAGTAATAATAGAATAAGGATAATAATAACAGTCATAGCGATAATATTAATAGTTATAGCGATAATAATAATAGTAATAAGGATAATAATAATAGTTATAAGGATCAAGACAAGAGTAATAGGGATAGTAATAATGGAATAAGGATAATAATAACAGTCATAGCGATAATATTAATAGTTATAGCGATAATAATAATAGTAATAAGGATAATAATAATAGTTATAAGGATCAAGACAAGAGTAATAGGGATAGTAATAATAGAATAAGGATAATAATAACAGTCATAGCGATAATATTAATAGTTATAGCGATAATAATAATAGTAATAAGGATAATAATAATAGTTATAAGGATCAAGACAAGAGTAATAGGGATAGTAATAATAGAATAACGATAATAATAACAGTCATAGCGATAATATTAATAGTTATAGCGATAATAATAATAGTAATAAGGATAATAATAATAGTTATAAGGATCAAGACAAGAGTAATAGGGATAGTAATAATAGAATAAGGATAATAATAACAGTCATAGCGATAATATTAATAGTTATAGCGATAATAATAATAGTAATGAGGATAACAATAATAGTTATAGAGATAATAATACTAGTAATAAGGATAATAATAACAGTTATAATGATAATAATAATAGTAATAAGGGAAATAATAATAATTATCAGGATAAAGACAACAGTAATAGGGATAGTAATAATAGAATAAGTATAATAATAACAGTCATAGCGATAATAATAATAGTAATAAGGATAATAATAATAGTTATAAGGATAGTAATAACAGTTATAAGGATAAAGAGAAGAGTAATAGGGATAGTAATAATAGAATAAGGATAATAATAACAGTCATAGCGATAATAATAATCGTAGTAAGGATAATAATAATAGTTATAGCGCTAATAATAATAGTAATAAGGATAAACATAATAGTTATAGTGCGAATAAAAATAGTAATAAGGATAAACATAATAGTTATAGTGCTAATAATACTAGTAATAAGGATAATAATAACAGTTATAGCGATAATAATAATTGTAATATGGGAAATAATAATAATTATCAGGATAAAGACAAGAGTAATAGGGATAGTAATAATACAATAAGGATAAGAATAACAGTCATAGCGATAATAATAATAGTTATAGTGATAATCATAGTTATAAGGATAAAGACAAGAGTAATAGGGATAGTAATAATAGAATAAGTATAATAATAACAGTCATAGCGATAATAATAATAGTAATAAGGATAATAATAATAGTTATAAGGATAATCATAATAGTTATAAGGATAAAGAGAAGAGTAATAGGGATAGTAATAATAGAATAACGATAATAATAACAGTCATAGCGATAATAATAATCGTAGTAAGGATAATAATAATAGTTATAGCGATAATAATAATAGTAATAAGGATAATAATAACAGTTATAGCGATAATAATAATAGTAATAAGCATAATAATAATAGTTGTAAGAATAAAGACAAGAGTAATAGGGATATTAATAATACAATAAGGATAATAATAACAGTCATAGCGATAATAATAATAGTTATAGTGATAATCATAGTTATAAGGATAAAGACAAGACTAATAGGGATAGTAATAATAGAATAAGTATAATAATAACAGTCGTAGCGATAATAATAATAGTAATAAGCATAATAATAATAGTTATAGTGCTAATAATAATAGTAATAAGCATAATAATAATAGTTATAAGGATAGAGACAAGAGTAATAGGGATAGTAATAATAGAATACGTATAATAATAACAGTCATAGTGATAATAATAATAGTAATAAGGATAATAATAATAGTTATAGTGGTAATAATAATAGTAATAAGCATAATAATAATAGTTATAAGGATAGAGACAAGAGTAATAGGGATAGTAATAATAGAATAAGTATAATAATAACAGTCATAGCGATAATAATAATAGTAATAAGGGTAATAATAATAGTTTTAGTGCTAATAATAATAGTTTTAGTGCTGATAATAATAGTAATAAGCATAACAATAATAGTTATTAGGATAAAGACAAGTGTAATAGGGATAGTAATAATAGAATAAGTATAATAATAACAGTCATAGCGATAATAATAATAGTTATAGTGATAATCATAGTTATAAGGATAAAGACAAGACTAATAGGGATAGCAATAATAGAATAAGTATAATAATAACAGTCGTAGCGATAATAATAATAGTAATAAGGATAATAATAATAGTTATAGCGATAATAATAATAGTAATAAGCATATTAATAATAGTTATAAGGATAGAGACAAGAGTAGTAGGGATAGTAATAGTAGAATAAGGATAATAATAACAGTCATAGCGATAATATTAATAGTTATAGCGATAATAATAATAGTAATAAGGATAATAATAATAGTATTAAGGATAATAATAATAGTTATAGCGATAATAATAATAGTAATAAGCATATTAATAATAGTTATAAGGATAGAGACAAGAGTAATAGGGACAGTAATATTAGAATAAGGATAATAATAACAGTCATAGCGATAATAATAGTAATAAGGATAATAATAATAGTTATAAGGATAATAATAATACTTATAAGGATAAAGAGAAGAGTAATAGGGATAGTAATAATAGAATAAGGATAATAATAACAGTCATAGCGATAATAATAATAGTAATAAGGATAATAATAACAGTTTTAGTGCTAATAATAATAGTTTTAGTGCTAATAATAATAGTTTTAGTGCTAATAATAATAGTAATAAGCATAACAATAATAGTTATAAGGATAAAGACAAGAGTAATAGGGATAGTAATAATAGAATAAGTATAATAATAACAGTCATAGCGATAATAATAATAGTAATAAGGATAATAATAATAGTTATAAGGATAATCATAATAGTTATAAGGATAAAGAGAAGAGTAATAGGGATAGTAATAATAGAATAAGGATAATAATAACAGTTATAGCAATAATAATAATAGTAATAAGGATAAACATAATAGTTATAGTGCTAGTAATAATAGTGATAAGGATAATAATAATAGTTATAGCGATAATAATAATAGTAATGAGGATAACAATAATAGTTATAGAGATAATAATACTAGTAATAAGGATAATAATAACAGTTATAATGATAATAATAATAGTAATAAGGGAAATAATAATAATTATCAGGATAAAGACAAGAGTAATAGGGATAGTAATAATAGAATAAGTATAATAATAACAGTCATAGCGATAATAATAATAGTAATAAGGATAATAATAATAGTTATAAGGATAGTAATAACAGTTATAAGGATAAAGAGAAGAGTAATAGGGATAGTAATAATAGAATAAGGATAATAATAACAGTCATGGCGATAATAATAATATTAGTAAGGATAATAATAACAGTCATAACGATAATAATAATAGTTATAGCGATAATAATAATAGTTATAAGGATAAAGACAAGAGTAATAGGGATAGTAATAATAGAATAAGGATAATAATAACAGTCATGGCGATAATAATAATATTAGTAAGGATAATAATAACAGTCATAACGATAATAATAATAGTTATAGTGATAATAATAATAGTTATAAGGATAAAGACAAGAGTAATAGGGATAGTAATAATAGAATAAGGATAATAATAACAGTCATAGCGATAATATTAATAGTTATAGCGATAATAATAATAGTAATAAGGATAATAATAATAGTTATAAGGATCAAGACAAGAGTAATAGGGATAGTAATAATGGAATAAGGATAATAATAACAGTCATAGCGATAATATTAATAGTTATAGCGATAATAATAATAGTAATAAGGATAATAATAATAGTTATAAGGATCAAGACAAGAGTAATAGGGATAGTAATAATAGAATAAGGATAATAATAACAGTCATAGCGATAATATTAATAGTTATAGCGATAATAATAATAGTAATAAGGATAATAATAATAGTTATAAGGATCAAGACAAGAGTAATAGGGATAGTAATAATAGAATAACGATAATAATAACAGTCATAGCGATAATATTAATAGTTATAGCGATAATAATAATAGTAATAAGGATAATAATAATAGTTATAAGGATCAAGACAAGAGTAATAGGGATAGTAATAATAGAATAAGGATAATAATAACAGTCATAGCGATAATATTAATAGTTATAGCGATAATAATAATAGTAATGAGGATAACAATAATAGTTATAGAGATAATAATACTAGTAATAAGGATAATAATAACAGTTATAATGATAATAATAATAGTAATAAGGGAAATAATAATAATTATCAGGATAAAGACAACAGTAATAGGGATAGTAATAATAGAATAAGTATAATAATAACAGTCATAGCGATAATAATAATAGTAATAAGGATAATAATAATAGTTATAAGGATAGTAATAACAGTTATAAGGATAAAGAGAAGAGTAATAGGGATAGTAATAATAGAATAAGGATAATAATAACAGTCATAGCGATAATAATAATCGTAGTAAGGATAATAATAATAGTTATAGCGATAATAATAATTGTAATATGGGAAATAATAATAATTATCAGGATAAAGACAAGAGTAATAGGGATAGTAATAATACAATAAGGATAAGAATAACAGTCATAGCGATAATAATAATAGTTATAGTGATAATCATAGTTATAAGGATAAAGACAAGAGTAATAGGGATAGTAATAATAGAATAAGTATAATAATAACAGTCATAGCGATAATAATAATAGTAATAAGGATAATAATAATAGTTATAAGGATAATCATAATAGTTATAAGGATAAAGAGAAGAGTAATAGGGATAGTAATAATAGAATAACGATAATAATAACAGTCATAGCGATAATAATAATCGTAGTAAGGATAATAATAATAGTTATAGCGATAATAATAATAGTAATAAGGATAATAATAACAGTTATAGCGATAATAATAATAGTAATAAGCATAATAATAATAGTTGTAAGAATAAAGACAAGAGTAATAGGGATATTAATAATACAATAAGGATAATAATAACAGTCATAGCGATAATAATAATAGTTATAGTGATAATCATAGTTATAAGGATAAAGACAAGACTAATAGGGATAGTAATAATAGAATAAGTATAATAATAACAGTCGTAGCGATAATAATAATAGTAATAAGCATAATAATAATAGTTATAGTGCTAATAATAATAGTAATAAGCATAATAATAATAGTTATAAGGATAGAGACAAGAGTAATAGGGATAGTAATAATAGAATACGTATAATAATAACAGTCATAGTGATAATAATAATAGTAATAAGGATAATAATAATAGTTATAGTGGTAATAATAATAGTAATAAGCATAATAATAATAGTTATAAGGATAGAGACAAGAGTAATAGGGATAGTAATAATAGAATAAGTATAATAATAACAGTCATAGCGATAATAATAATAGTAATAAGGGTAATAATAATAGTTTTAGTGCTAATAATAATAGTTTTAGTGCTGATAATAATAGTAATAAGCATAACAATAATAGTTATTAGGATAAAGACAAGTGTAATAGGGATAGTAATAATAGAATAAGTATAATAATAACAGTCATAGCGATAATAATAATAGTTATAGTGATAATCATAGTTATAAGGATAAAGACAAGACTAATAGGGATAGCAATAATAGAATAAGTATAATAATAACAGTCGTAGCGATAATAATAATAGTAATAAGGATAATAATAATAGTTATAGCGATAATAATAATAGTAATAAGCATATTAATAATAGTTATAAGGATAGAGACAAGAGTAGTAGGGATAGTAATAGTAGAATAAGGATAATAATAACAGTCATAGCGATAATATTAATAGTTATAGCGATAATAATAATAGTAATAAGGATAATAATAATAGTATTAAGGATAATAATAATAGTTATAGCGATAATAATAATAGTAATAAGCATATTAATAATAGTTATAAGGATAGAGACAAGAGTAATAGGGACAGTAATATTAGAATAAGGATAATAATAACAGTCATAGCGATAATAATAGTAATAAGGATAATAATAATAGTTATAAGGATAATAATAATACTTATAAGGATAAAGAGAAGAGTAATAGGGATAGTAATAATAGAATAAGGATAATAATAACAGTCATAGCGATAATAATAATAGTAATAAGGATAATAATAATAGTTATAAGGATAATCATAATAGTTATAAGGATAAAGAGAAGAGTAATAGGGATAGTAATAATAGAATAAGGATAATAATAACAGTCATGGCGATAATAATAATATTAGTAAGGATAATAATAACAGTCATAACGATAATAATAATAGTTATAGCGATAATAATAATAGTAATGAGGATAACAATAATAGTTATAGAGATAATAATACTAGTAATAAGGATAATAATAACAGTTATAATGATAATAATAATAGTAATAAGGGAAATAATAATAATTATCAGGATAAAGACAAGAGTAATAGGGATAGTAATAATAGAATAAGTATAATAATAACAGTCATAGCGATAATAATAATAGTAATAAGGATAATAATAATAGTTATAAGGATAGTAATAACAGTTATAAGGATAAAGAGAAGAGTAATAGGGATAGTAATAATAGAATAAGGATAATAATAACAGTCATGGCGATAATAATAATATTAGTAAGGATAATAATAACAGTCATAACGATAATAATAATAGTTATAGCGATAATAATAATAGTTATAAGGATAAAGACAAGAGTAATAGGGATAGTAATAATAGAATAAGGATAATAATAACAGTCATAGCGATAATATTAATAGTTATAGCGATAATAATAATAGTAATAAGGATAATAATAATAGTTATAAGGATCAAGACAAGAGTAATAGGGATAGTAATAATGGAATAAGGATAATAATAACAGTCATAGCGATAATATTAATAGTTATAGCGATAATAATAATAGTAATAAGGATAATAATAATAGTTATAAGGATCAAGACAAGAGTAATAGGGATAGTAATAATAGAATAAGGATAATAATAACAGTCATAGCGATAATATTAATAGTTATAGCGATAATAATAATAGTAATAAGGATAATAATAATAGTTATAAGGATCAAGACAAGAGTAATAGGGATAGTAATAATAGAATAACGATAATAATAACAGTCATAGCGATAATATTAATAGTTATAGCGATAATAATAATAGTAATAAGGATAATAATAATAGTTATAAGGATCAAGACAAGAGTAATAGGGATAGTAATAATAGAATAAGGATAATAATAACAGTCATAGCGATAATATTAATAGTTATAGCGATAATAATAATAGTAATAAGGATAATAATAACAGTTTTAGTGCTAATAATAATAGTTTTAGTGCTAATAATAATAGTTTTAGTGCTAATAATAATAGTAATAAGCATAACAATAATAGTTATAAGGATAAAGACAAGAGTAATAGGGATAGTAATAATAGAATAAGTATAATAATAACAGTCATAGCGATAATAATAATAGTAATAAGGATAATAATAATAGTTATAAGGATAATCATAATAGTTATAAGGATAAAGAGAAGAGTAATAGGGATAGTAATAATAGAATAAGGATAATAATAACAGTTATAGCAATAATAATAATAGTAATAAGGATAAACATAATAGTTATAGTGTTAGTAATAATAGTGATAAGGATAATAATAATAGTTATAGCGATAATAATAATAGTAATGAGGATAACAATAATAGTTATAGAGATAATAATACTAGTAATACGGATAATAATAACAGTTATAATGATAATAATAATAGTAATAAGGGAAATAATAATAGTTATAAGGATAAAGACAAGAGTAATAGGGATAGTAATAATAGAATAAGTATAATAATAACAGTCATAGCGATAATAATAATAGTAATAAGGATAATAATAATAGTTATAAGGATAAAGAGAAGAGTAATAGGGATAGTAATAATAGAATAAGGATAATAATAACAGTCATAGCGATAATAATAATAGTAGTAAGGATAATAATAACAGTTATAGCGATAATAATAATAGTTGTAAGAATAAAGACAAGAGTAATAGGGATATTAATAATGCAATAAGGATAATAATAACAGTCATAGCGATAATAATAATAGTTATAGTGATAATCATAGTTATAAGGATAAAGACAAGACTAATAGGGATAGTAATAATAGAATAAGTATAATAATAACAGTCATAGCGATAATAATAATAGTAATAAGCATAATAATAATAGTTATAGTGCTAATAATAATAGTAATAAGCATAATAATAATAGTTATAAGGATAGAGACAAGAGTAATAGGGATAGTAATAATAGAATACGTATAATAATAACAGTCATAGCGATAATAATAATAGTAATAAGGATAATAATAATAGTTATAGCGATAAGAATAATTGTAATAAGGGAAATAATAATAATTATCAGGATAAAGACAAGAGTAATAGGGATAGTAATAATAGAATAAGTATAATAATAACAGTCATAGCGATAATAATAATAGCAATAAGGATAATAATAATAGTTATAGCGCTAATAATAATAGTAATAAGCATAATAATAATAGTTGAAAGAATAAAGACAAGAGTAATAGGGATATTAATAATACAATAAGGATAATAATAACAGTCATAGCGATAATAATAATAGTTATAGTGATAATCATAGTTACAAGGATAAAGACAAGACTAATAGGGATAGTAATAATAGAATAAGGATAATAATAACAGTCATAGCGATAATAATAATAGCAATGATGATAACAATAATAGTTATAGAGATAATAATACTAGTAATAAGGATAATAATAACAGTTATAATGATAATAATAATAGTAATAAGGGAAATAATAATAGTTATAAGGATAAAGACAAGAGTAATAGGGATAGTAATAATAGAATAACGATAATAATAACAGTCATAGCGATAATAATAATAGTAGTAAGGATAATAATAATAGTTATAGCGATAATAATAGTAGTAATAAGCATAATAATAATAGTTATAAGGATAGAGACAAGAGTAATAGGGATAGTAATATTAGAATAAGGATAATAATAACAGTCATAGCGATAATAATAGTAATAAGGATAATAATAGTAGTTATAGCGCTAATAATAATAGTATTAAGGATAAACATAATAGTTATAGTGCGAATAAAAATAGTAATAAGGATAAACATAATAGTTATAGTGCTAATAATACTAGTAAGAAGGATAATAATAACAGTTGTAGCGATAATAATAATTGTAATATGGGAAATAATAATAATTATCAGGATAAAGACAAGAGTAATAGGGATAGTAATAATGGAATAAGTATAATAATAACAGTCATAGCGATAATAATAATAGTTATAGTGATAATCATAGTTATAAGGATAAAGACAGACTAATAGGGATAGTAATAATAGAATAAGTATAATAATAACAGTCATAGCGATAATAATAATAGTAATAAGCATAATAATAATAGTTGTAAGAATAAAGACAAGAGTAATAGGGATATTAATAATACAATAAGGATAATAATAACAGTCATAGCGATAATAATAATAGTTATAGTGATAATCATAGTTATAAGGATAAAGACAAGACTAATAGGGATAGTAATAATAGAATAAGTATAATAATAACAGTCGTAGCGATAATAATAATAGTAATAAGCATAATAATAATAGTTATAGTGCTAATAATAATAGTAATAAGCATAATAATAATAGTTATAAGGATAGAGACAAGAGTAATAGGGATAGTAATAATAGAATACGTATAATAATAACAGTCATAGTGATAATAAAAATAGTAATAAGGATAATAATAGTTATAGTGGTAATAATAATAGTAATAAGCATAATAATAATAGTTATAAGGATAGAGACAAGAGTAATAGGGATAGTAATAATAGAATAAGTATAATACATAACAGTCATAGCGATAATAATAATAGTAATAAGGGTAATAATAATAGTTTTAGTGCTAATAATAATAGTTTTAGTGCTGATAATAATAGTAATAAGCATAACAATAATAGTTATAAGGATAAAGACAAGTGTAATAGGGATAGTAATAATAGAATAAGTATAATAATGACAGTCATAGCGATAATAATAATAGTTATAGTGATAATCATAGTTATAAGGATAAAGACAAGACTAATAGGGATAGCAATAATAGAATAAGTATAATAATAACAGTCGTAGCGATAATAATAATAGTAATAAGGATAATAATAATAGTAATAAGCATATTAATAATAGTTATAAGGATAGAGACAAGAGTAGTAGGGATAGTAATAGTAGAATAAGGATAATAATAACAGTCATAGCGATAATATTAATAGTTATAGCGATAATAATAATAGTAATAAGCATAATAATAATAGTTATAAGGATAGAGACAGGAGTAATAGGGATAGTAATAATAGAATAAGGATAATAATAACAGTCATAGCGATCATAATAATAGTAGTAAGGATAATAATAATAGTTATAGCGATAATAATAGTAGTAATAAGCATATTAATAATAGTTATAAGGATAGAGACAAGAGTAATAGGGATAGTAATATTAGAATAAGGATAATAATAACAGTCATAGCGATAATAATAGTAATAAGGATAATAATAGTAGTTATAGCGCTAATAATAATAGTATTAAGGATAAACATAATAGTTATAGTGCGAATAAAAATAGTAATAAGGATAAACATAATAGTTATAGTGCTAATCATACTAGTAATAAGGATAATAATAACAGTTGTAGCGATAATAATAATTGTAATATGGGAAATAATAATAATTATCAGGATAAAGACAAGAGTAATAGGGATAGTAATAATGGAATAAGTATAATAATAACAGTCATAGCGATAATAATAATAGTTATAGTGATAATCATAGTTATAAGGATAAAGACAAGACTAATAGGGATAGTAATAATAGAATAAGTATAATAATAACAGTCATAGCGATAATAATAATAGTAATAAGCATAATAATAATAGTTGTAAGAATAAAGACAAGAGTAATAGGGATATTAATAATACAATAAGGATAATAATAACAGTCATAGCGATAATAATAATAGTTATAGTGATAATCATAGTTATAAGGATAAAGACAAGACTAATAGGGATAGTAATAATAGAATAAGTATAATAATAACAGTCGTAGCGATAATAATAATAGTAATAAGCATAATAATAATAGTTATAGTGCTAATAATAATAGTAATAAGCATAATAATAATAGTTATAAGGATAGAGACAAGAGTAATAGGGATAGTAATAATAGAATACGTATAATAATAACAGTCATAGTGATAATAAAAATAGTAATAAGGATAATAATAATAGTTATAGTGGTAATAATAATAGTAATAAGCATAATAATAATAGTTATAAGGATAGAGACAAGAGTAATAGGGATAGTAATAATAGAATAAGTATAATAATAACAGTCATAGCGATAATAATAATAGTAATAAGGGTAATAATAATAGTTTTAGTGCTAATAATAATAGTTTTAGTGCTGATAATAATAGTAATAAGCATAACAATAATAGTTATAAGGATAAAGACAAGTGTAATAGGGATAGTAATAATAGAATAAGTATAATAATGACAGTCATAGCGATAATAACAATAGTTATAGTGATAATCATAGTTATAAGGATAAAGACAAGACTAATAGGGATAGCAATAATAGAATAAGTATAATAATAACAGTCGTAGCGATAATAATAATAGTAATAAGGATAATAATAATAGTTATAGCGATAATAATAATAGTAATAAGCATATTAATAATAGTTATAAGGATAGAGACAAGAGTAGTAGGGATAGTAATAGTAGAATAAGGATAATAATAACAGTCATAGCGATAATATTAATAGTTATAGCGATAATAATAATAGTAATAAGCATAATAATAATAGTTATAAGGATAGAGACAGGAGTAATAGGGATAGTAATAATAGAATAAGGATAATAATAACAGTCATAGCGATCATAATAATAGTAGTAAGGATAATAATAATAGTTATAGCGATAATAATAGTAGTAATAAGCATATTAATAATAGTTATAAGGATAGAGACAAGAGTAATAGGGATAGTAATATTAGAATAAGGATAATAATAACAGTCATAGCGATAATAATAGTAATAAGGATAATAATAGTAGTTATAGCGCTAATAATAATAGTATTAAGGATAAACATAATAGTTATAGTGCGAATAAAAATAGTAATAAGGATAAACATAATAGTTATAGTGCTAATAATACTAGTAATAAGGATAATAATAACAGTTGTAGCGATAATAATAATTGTAATATGGGAAATAATAATAATTATCAGGATAAAGACAAGAGTAATAGGGATAGTAATAATGGAATAAGTATAATAATAACAGTCATAGCGATAATAATAATAGTTATAGTGATAATCATAGTTATAAGGATAAAGACAAGACTAATAGGGATAGTAATAATAGAATAAGTATAATAATAACAGTCATAGCGATAATAATAATAGTAATAAGCATAATAATAATAGTTGTAAGAATAAAGACAAGAGTAATAGGGATATTAATAATACAATAAGGATAATAATAACAGTCATAGCGATAATAATAATAGTTATAGTGATAATCATAGTTATAAGGATAAAGACAAGACTAATAGGGATAGTAATAATAGAATAAGTATAATAATAACAGTCGTAGCGATAATAATAATAGTAATAAGCATAATAATAATAGTTATAGTGCTAATAATAATAGTAATAAGCATAATAATAATAGTTATAAGGATAGAGACAAGAGTAATAGGGATAGTAATAATAGAATACGTATAATAATAACAGTCATAGTGATAATAAAAATAGTAATAAGGATAATAATAATAGTTTTAGTGCTGATAATAATAGTATAAGCATAACAATAATAGTTATAAGGATAAAGACAAGTGTAATAGGGATAGTAATAATAGAATAAGTATAATAATGACAGTCATAGCGATAATAATAATAGTTATAGTGATAATCATAGTTATAAGGATGAAGACAAGACTAATAGGGATAGCAATAATAGAATAAGTATAATAATAACAGTCGTAGCGATAATAATAATAGTAATAAGGATAATAATAATAGTTATAGCGATAATAATAATAGTAATAAGCTTATTAATAATAGTTATAAGGATAGAGACAAGAGTAGTAGGGATAGTAATAGTAGAATAAGGATAATAATAACAGTCATAGCGATAATATTAATAGTTATAGCGATAATAATAATAGTAATAAGGATAATAATAATAGTATTAAGGATAATATAATAGTTATAGCGATAATAATAATAGTAATAAGCATATTAATAATAGTGATAAGGATAGAGACAAGAGTAATAGGGATAGTAATAATAGAATAAGTATGATAATAACAGTCATAGCGATAATAATAATAGTAATAAGGATAATAATAATAGTTATAAGGATAATAATAATACTTATAAGGATAAAGAGAAGAGTAATAGGGATAGTAATAATAGAATAAGGATAATAATAACAGTCATAGCGATAATAATAATAGTAGTAAGGATAATAATAATAGATATAGCGATAATAATAATAGCAATAAGGATAATAATAATAGTTAAAGCGCTTATAATAATAGTAATAAGCATAATAATAATAGTTATAGGGATAGAGACAGGAGTAATAGGGATAGTAATAGTAGAATAAGGATAATAATAACAGTCATAGCGATAATAATAGTAATAAGGATAATAATAATAGCTATAGTGCTAGTAATAATAGTAATAAGGATAATAATAACAGTTATAGCAATAATAATAATAGTAATAAGGATAAACATAATAGTTATCGTGCTAGTAATAATAGTTATAAGGATAATAATAATAGTTATAGCGATAATAATAATAGTAATGAGGATAACAATAATAGTTATAGATAATAATACTAGTAACAAGGATAATAATAACAGTTATAATGATAATAATAATTGTAATAAGGGAAATAATAATACTTATCAGGATAAAGACAAGAGTAATAGGGATAGTAATAATAGAATAAGTATAATAATAACAGTCATA
>CAMAOC010000360.1:0-53018 GCA_945859555.1 Megachile ligniseca
TATAACTATTATTATTATCGCTATAACTGTTATTATTATTATTATTACTATTACTATTATCCCTATACCTCTTGTCTTTATCCTTATAACTATTATTATTATTATCGCTATAACTGTTATTATTATGCTTATTCTATTGTTACTATCCCTATTACTCTTGTCTATATCCTTATAACTATTATTATTATCCTTATTACTATTATTATTATCGCTATAACTGTTATTATTATTCTTGTTACTATTATTACTGTCCGTATTACTCTTGCCTTTATCCTTAATACTATTATTATTATCGCTATAACTGTTATTATTATTCTTGTTACTATTACTATTATCCCTATTCCTCTTGTCTTTATCCTTATAACTATTATTATTATCCATATTATTATTATTATTATTATTATTATTATCGCTATAACTGTTATTATTATTCTTATTACTATTACTATTATCCCCATTCCTCTTGTCTTTATCCTTATAACTATTATTATTATCCTTATTATTATTATTATTTTCGCTATAACTGTTATTATTATCCTTATTACTATTATTATTATCGCTATAACTGTTATTATTATTCTTATTCCTATTACCATTATCCCTATTCCTCTTGCCTTTATCCTTATAACTATTATTATTATCCTCATTATTATTATTATTATCGGTATAACTGTTATTATTATGCTTATTCTATTGTTACTATCCCTATTACTCTTGTCTATATCCTTATAACTATTATTATTATCCTTATTACTATTATTATTATCGCTATAACTGTCATTATTATTCTTGTTACTATTATTACTGTCGGTATTACTCTTGCCTTTATTCTTAATACTATTATTATTATCGCTATAACTGTTATTATTATTCTTATTACTATTACTATTATCCCCATTCCTCTTGTCTTTATCCTTATAACTATTATTATTATCCTTATTATTATTATTATTATCGCTATAACTGTTATTATTATCCTTATTACTATTATTATTATCGCTATAACTGTTATTATTATGCTTATTCCGTTGTTACTATCCCTATTACTCTTGTCTATATCCTTATAACTATTATTATTATTATTATCGCTATAACTGTTATTATTATCCTTATTACTATTATTATTATCGCTATAACTGTTATTATTATCCTTCTTACTATTATTATTATCGCTATAGCTGTTATTATTATGCTTATTCTATTGTTACTATCCCTATTACTCTTGTCTATATCCTTATAACTATTATTATTATCCTTATTACTATTATTATTATCGCTATAACTGTTATTATTATTCTTGTTACTATTATTACTGTCCGTATTGCTCTTGCCTTTATCCTTAATACTATTATTATTATCGCTATAACTGTTATTATTATCCTTATTACTATTATTATTATCGCTATAACTGTTATTATTATTCTTATTACTATTACTATTATCCCCATTCCTCTTGTCTTTATCCTTATAACTATTATTATTATCGCTTTAACTGTTATTATTATTCTTATTACTACTATTATTATCGCTATAACTGTTATTATTATTCTTATTACTATTACTATTATCGCTATAACTGTTATTATTATTCTTGTTACTATTACTATTATCCCCATTCCTCTTGTCTTTATCCTTATAACTATTATTATTATCCTCTTTATTATTATTATTATCGCTATAACTGTTATTATTATCCCTATTACTATTATTATTATCGCTATAACTGTTATTATTATGCTTATTCTATTGTTACTATCCCTATTACTCTTGTCTATATCCTTATAACTATTATTATTATCGCTATAACTGTTATTATTATTCTTATTACTATTACTATTATCCCTATACCTCTTGTCTTTATCCTTATAACTATTATTATTATTATCGCTATAACTGTTATTATTATGCTTATTCTATTGTTACTATCCCTATTACTCTTGTCTATATCCTTATAACTATTATTATTATCCTTATTACTATTATTATTATCGCTATAACTGTTATTATTATTCTTGTTACTATTATTACTGTCCGTATTACTCTTGCCTTTATCCTTAATACTATTATTATTATCGCTATAACTGTTATTATTATTCATGTTACTATTATTATTATCGCTTTTACTGTTATTATTATTCTTATTACTATTATTATTATCGCTATAACTGTTGTTATTATTCTTGTTACTATTATTACTGTCCGTATTACTCTTGCCTTTATCCTTAACACAATTATTATTATCGCTATAACTGTTATTATTATTCTTGTTACTATTATTATTATCCCTATTCCCCTTGTCTTTCTCCTTATAACTATTATTATTATCCTTATTATTATTATTATTATCGCTATAACTGTTATTATTATCCTTAATACTATTATTATTATCGCTATAACTGTTATTATTATTCTTATTACTATTATTATTATCGCTTTAACTGTTATTATTATTCTTATTACTATTATTATTATCGCTATAACTGTTATTATTATTCTTATTACTATTACTACTATCCCTATTCCTCTTGTCTTTATCCTTATAACTATTATTATTATCCTTATTATTATTATTATTCTTATCGCTATAACTGTTATTATTATCCTTAGTACTATTATTATTATCGCTATAACTGTTATTATTATTCTTGTTACTATTACTATTATCCCCATTCCTCTTGTCTTTATCCTTATAACTATTATTATTATCCTCTTTATTATTATTATTATCGCTATAACTGTTATTATTATCCTTCTTACTATTATTATTATCGCTATAACTGTTATTATTATTCTTGTTACTATTATTACTGTCCGTATTGCTCTTGCCTTTATCCTTAATACTATTATTATTATCGCTATAACTGTTATTATTATCCTTATTACTATTATTATTATCGCTATAACTGTTATTATTATCCCTATTACTATTATTATTATCGCTATAACTGTTATTATTATGCTTATTCTATTCTTACTATCCCTATTACTCCTGTCTATATCCTTATAACTATTATTATTATACTTATTACTATTATTATTATCGCTATAACTGTTATTATTATTCTTGTTACTATTATTACTGTCCGTATTGCTCTTGCCTTTATCCTTAATACTATTATTATTATCGCTATAACTGTTATTATTATCCTTATTACTATTATTATTATCGCTATAACTGTTATTATTATTCTTATTACTATTACTATAATCCTATTCCTCTTGTCTTTATCCTTATAACTATTATTATTATCCTTATTATTATTATTATTATCGCTATAACTGTTATTATTATGCTTATTCTATTGTTACTATCCCTATTACTCTTGTCTATATCCTTATAACTATTATTATTATCCTTATTACTATTATTATTATCGCTATAACTGTTATTATTATGCTTATGCCATTGTTACTATCCCTATTACTCTTGTCTATATCCTTATAACTATTATTATTATCCTTATTACTATTATTATTATCGCTATAACTGTTATTATTATTCTTGTTAGTATTATTACTGTCCGTATTACTCTTGCGTTTATCCTTAATACTATTATTATTATCGCTATAACTGTTATTATTATTCTCGTTACTATTATTATTATCCCTATTCCTCTTGTCTTTATCCTTATAACTATTATTATTATCCATATTATTATTATTATTATTATTATTATCGCTATAACTGTTATTATTATCCTTATTAATATTATTATTATCGCTATAACTGTTATTATTATTCTTGTTACTATTACCATTATCCCTATTCCTCTTGCCTTTATCCTTATAACTATTATTATTATCCTCATTATTATTATTATTATCGCTATAACTGTTATTATTATCCTTATTACTATTATTATTATCGCTATAACTGTTATTATTATGCTTATTCTATTGTTACTATCCCTATTACTCTTGTCTATATCCTTATAACTATTATTATTATCCTTATTACTATTATTATTATCGCTATAACTGTTATTATTATTCTTGTTACTATTATTTCTGTCCGTATTACTCTTGCCTTTATCCTTAATACTATTATTATTATCGCTATAACTGTTATTATTATTCTTGTTACTATTATTACTGTCCGTATTACTCTTGCCTTTATCCTTAATACTATTATTATTATCGCTATAACTGTTATTATTATTCTTATTACTATTACTATTATCCCCATTCCTCTTGTCTTTATCCTTATAACTATTATTATTATCCTTATTATTATTATTATTATCGCTATAACTGTTATTATTATCCTTATTACTATTATTATTATCGCTATAACTGTTATTATTATGCTTATTCTATTGTTACTATCCCTATTACTCTTGTCTATATGCTTATAACTATTATTATTATCCTTATTACTATTATTATTATCGCTATAACTGTTATTATTATTCATGTTACTATTATTATTATCGCTTTTACTGTTATTATTATTCTTATTACTATTATTATTATCGCTATAACTGTTGTTATTATTCTTGTTACTATTATTACTGTCCGTATTACTCTTGCCTTTATCCTTAACACAATTATTATTATCGCTATAACTGTTATTATTATTCTTGTTACTATTATTATTATCCCTATTCCCCTTGTCTTTCTCCTTATAACTATTATTATTATCCTTATTATTATTATTATTATCGCTATAACTGTTATTATTATCCTTAATACTATTATTATTATCGCTATAACTGTTATTATTATTCTTATTACTATTATTATTATCGCTGTAACTGTTATTATTATTCTTATTACTATTATTATTATCGCTATAACTGTTATTATTATTCTTATTACTATTACTACTATCCCTATTCCTCTTGTCTTTATCCTTATAACTATTATTATTATCCTTATTATTATTATTATTCTTATCGCTATAACTGTTATTATTATCCTTAGTACTATTATTATTATCGCTATAACTGTTATTATTATTCTTGTTACTATTACTATTATCCCCATTCCTCTTGTCTTTATCCTTATAACTATTATTATTATCCTCTTTATTATTATTATTATCGCTATAACTGTTATTATTATCCTTCTTACTATTATTATTATCGCTATAACTGTTATTATTATTCTTGTTACTATTATTACTGTCCGTATTGCTCTTGCCTTTATCCTTAATACTATTATTATTATCGCTATAACTGTTATTATTATCCTTATTACTATTATTATTATCGCTATAACTGTTATTATTATCCCTATTACTATTATTATTATCGCTATAACTGTTATTATTATGCTTATTCTATTCTTACTATCCCTATTACTCCTGTCTATATCCTTATAACTATTATTATTATACTTATTACTATTATTATTATCGCTATAACTGTTATTATTATTCTTGTTACTATTATTACTGTCCGTATTGCTCTTGCCTTTATCCTTAATACTATTATTATTATCGCTATAACTGTTATTATTATCCTTATTACTATTATTATTATCGCTATAACTGTTATTATTATTCTTGTTACTATTATTACTGTCCGTATTGCTCTTGCCTTTATCCTTAATACTATTATTATTATCGCTATAACTGTTATTATTATCCTTATTACTATTATTATTATCGCTATAACTGTTATTATTATTCTTATTACTATTACTATTATCCCCATTCCTCTTGTCTTTATCCTTATAACTATTATTATTATCGCTTTAACTGTTATTATTATTCTTATTACTACTATTATTATCGCTATAACTGTTATTATTATTCTTATTACTATTACTATTATCGCTATAACTGTTATTATTATTCTTGTTACTATTACTATTATCCCCATTCCTCTTGTCTTTATCCTTATAACTATTATTATTATCCTCTTTATTATTATTATTATCGCTATAACTGTTATTATTATCCCTATTACTATTATTATTATCGCTATAACTGTTATTATTATGCTTATTCTATTGTTACTATCCCTATTACTCTTGTCTATATCCTTATAACTATTATTATTATCGCTATAACTGTTATTATTATTCTTATTACTATTACTATTATCCCTATACCTCTTGTCTTTATCCTTATAACTATTATTATTATTATCGCTATAACTGTTATTATTATGCTTATTCTATTGTTACTATCCCTATTACTCTTGTCTATATCCTTATAACTATTATTATTATCCTTATTACTATTATTATTATCGCTATAACTGTTATTATTATTCTTGTTACTATTATTACTGTCCGTATTACTCTTGCCTTTATCCTTAATACTATTATTATTATCGCTATAACTGTTATTATTATTCTTGTTACTATTACTATTATCCCTATTCCTCTTGTCTTTATCCTTATAACTATTATTATTATCCATATTATTATTATTATTATTATTATTATTATCGCTATAACTGTTATTATTATTCTTATTACTATTACTATTATCCCCATTCCTCTTGTCTTTATCCTTATAACTATTATTATTATCCTTATTATTATTATTATTATCGCTATAACTGTTATTATTATCCTTATTACTATTATTATTATCGCTATAACTGTTATTATTATTCTTATTCCTATTACCATTATCCCTATTCCTCTTGCCTTTATCCTTATAACTATTATTATTATCCTCATTATTATTATTATTATCGCTATAACTGTTATTATTATGCTTATTCTATTGTTACTATCCCTATTACTCTTGTCTATATCCTTATAACTATTATTATTATCCTTATTACAATTATTATTATCGCTATAACTGTTATTATTATTCTTGTTACTATTATTACTGTCGGTATTACTCTTGCCTTTATTCTTAATACTATTATTATTATCGCTATAACTGTTATTATTATTCTTATTACTATTACTATTATCCCCATTCCTCTTGTCTTTATCCTTACAACTATTATTATTATCCTTATTATTATTATTATTATCGCTATAACTGTTATTATTATCCTTATTACTATTATTATTATCGCTATAACTGTTATTATTATGCTTATTCTATTGTTACTATCCCTATTACTCTTGTCTATATCCTTATAACTATTATTATTATCCTTATTACTATTATTATTATCGCTATAACTGTTATTATTATTCATGTTACTATTATGATTATCGCTTTAACTGTTATTATTATTCTTATTACTATTATTATTATCGCTATAACTGTTATTATTATTCTTGTTACTATTATTACTGTCCGTATTACTCTTGCCTTTATCCTTAACACTATTATTATTATCGCTATAACTGTTATTATTATTCTTGTTACTATTATTATTATCCCTATTCCCCTTGTCTTTCTCCTTATAACTATTATTATCATCCTTATTATTATTATTATTATCGCTATAACTGTTATTATTATCCCTATTCCTCTTGTCTTTCTCCTTATAACTATTATTATTATCGCTATAACTGTTATTATTATCCTTAATATTATTATTATTATCGCTGTAACTGTTATTATTATTCTTATTACTATTACTACTATCCCTATTCCTCTTGTCTTTATCCTTATAACTATTATTATTATCCTTATTATTATTATTATTTTTATCGCTATAACTGTTATTATTATCCTTCTTACTATTATTATTATCGCTATAACTGTTATTATTATCCTTATTACTATTATTATTATCGCTATAACTGTTATTATTATGCTTATTCTATCGTTACTATCCCTATTATCTTGTCTATATCCTTATAACTATTATTATTATCGCTATAACTGTTATTATTATTCTTGTTACTATTACTATTATCCCTATTCCTCTTGTCTTTATCCTTATAACTATTATTATTATCCTTATTATTATTATTATTATCGCTTTAACTGTTATTATTATTCTTATTACTATTATTATTATCGCTATAACTGTTATTATTATTCTTATTACTATTACTACTATCAATATTCCTCTTGTCTTTATCCTTATAACTATTATTATTATCCTTATTATTATTATTATTATTATTATCGCTATAACTGTTATTATTATCCCTATTACTATTATTATTATCGCTATAACTGTTATTATTATGCTTATTCTATTCTTACTATCGCTATTACTCCTGTCTATATCCTTATAACTATTATTATTATACTTATTACTATTATTATTATCGCTATAACTGTTATTATTATTCTTGTTACTATTATTACTGTCCGTATTGCTCTTGCCTTTATCCTTAATACTATTATTATTATCGCTATAACTGTTATTATTATCCTTATTACTATTATTATTATCGCTATAACTGTTATTATTATTCTTATTACTATTACTATAATCCTATTCCTCTTGTCTTTATCCTTATAACTATTATTATTATCCTTATTATTATTATTATTATCGCTATAACTGTTATTATTATGCTTATTCTATTGTTACTATCCCTATTACTCTTGTCTATATCCTTATAACTATTATTATTATCCTTATTACTATTATTATTATCGCTATAACTGTTATTCTTATGCTTATGCCATTGTTACTATCCCTATTACTCTTGTCTATATCCTTATAACTATTATTATTATCCTTATTACTATTATTATTATCGCTGTAACTGTTATTATTATTCTTGTTACTATTATTATTATCCCTATTTCTCTTTTCTTTCCCCTTATAACTATTATTATTATCGCTATAACTGTTATTATTATCCTTAATACTATTATTATTATCGCTATAACTGTTATTATTATTCTTGTTACTATTATTACTGTCCGTATTACTCTTGCCTTTATCCTTAATACTATTATTATTATCGCTATAACTGTTATTATTCTTCTCGTTACTATTATTATTATCCCTATTCCTCTTTTCTGTCTCCTTCTAACTATTATTATTATCGCTATAACTGTTATTATTATTCTTGTTACTATTATTATTATCCCTATTCCCCTTGTCTTTCTCCTTATAACTATTATTATTATCCTTATTATTATTATTATTATCGCTATAACTGTTATTATTATTCTTGTTACTATTATTATTATCCCTATTCCTCTTGTCTTTCTCCTTATAACTATTATTATTATCGCTATAACTGTTATTATTATCCTTAATACTATTATTATTATCGCTGTAACTGTTATTATTATTCTTATTACTATTATTATTATCGCTATAACTGTTATTATTATTCTTATTACTATTACTACTATCCCTATTCCTCTTGTCTTTATCCTTATAACTATTATTATTATCCTTATTACTATTATTATTATCGCTATAACTGTTATTATTATTCTTATTACTATTACTATTATCCCCATTCCTCTTGTCTTTATCCTTACAACTATTATTATTATCCTTATTATTATTATTATTATCGCTATAACTGTTATTATTATCCTTATTACTATTATTATTATCGCTATAACTGTTATTATTATGCTTATTCTATTGTTACTATCCCTATTACTCTTGTCTATATCCTTATAACTATTATTATTATCCTTATTACTATTATTATTATCGCTATAACTGTTATTATTATTCATGTTACTATTATGATTATCGCTTTAACTGTTATTATTATTCTTATTACTATTATTATTATCGCTATAACTGTTATTATTATTCTTGTTACTATTATTACTGTCCGTATTACTCTTGCCTTTATCCTTAACACTATTATTATTATCGCTATAACTGTTATTATTATTCTTGTTACTATTATTATTATCCCTATTCCCCTTGTCTTTCTCCTTATAACTATTATTATCATCCTTATTATTATTATTATTATCGCTATAACTGTTATTATTATCCCTATTCCTCTTGTCTTTCTCCTTATAACTATTATTATTATCGCTATAACTGTTATTATTATCCTTAATATTATTATTATTATCGCTGTAACTGTTATTATTATTCTTATTACTATTACTACTATCCCTATTCCTCTTGTCTTTATCCTTATAACTATTATTATTATCCTTATTATTATTATTATTTTTATCGCTATAACTGTTATTATTATCCTTCTTACTATTATTATTATCGCTATAACTGTTATTATTATCCTTATTACTATTATTATTATCGCTATAACTGTTATTATTATGCTTATTCTATCGTTACTATCCCTATTATCTTGTCTATATCCTTATAACTATTATTATTATCGCTATAACTGTTATTATTATTCTTGTTACTATTACTATTATCCCTATTCCTCTTGTCTTTATCCTTATAACTATTATTATTATCCTTATTATTATTATTATTATCGCTTTAACTGTTATTATTATTCTTATTACTATTATTATTATCGCTATAACTGTTATTATTATTCTTATTACTATTACTACTATCCCTATTCCTCTTGTCTTTATCCTTATAACTATTATTATTATCCTTATTATTATTATTATTATTATTATCGCTATAACTGTTATTATTATCCCTATTACTATTATTATTATCGCTATAACTGTTATTATTATGCTTATTCTATTCTTACTATCGCTATTACTCCTGTCTATATCCTTATAACTATTATTATTATACTTATTACTATTATTATTATCGCTATAACTGTTATTATTATTCTTGTTACTATTATTACTGTCCGTATTGCTCTTGCCTTTATCCTTAATACTATTATTATTATCGCTATAACTGTTATTATTATCCTTATTACTATTATTATTATCGCTATAACTGTTATTATTATTCTTATTACTATTACTATAATCCTATTCCTCTTGTCTTTATCCTTATAACTATTATTATTATCCTTATTATTATTATTATTATCGCTATAACTGTTATTATTATGCTTATTCTATTGTTACTATCCCTATTACTCTTGTCTATATCCTTATAACTATTATTATTATCCTTATTACTATTATTATTATCGCTATAACTGTTATTCTTATGCTTATGCCATTGTTACTATCCCTATTACTCTTGTCTATATCCTTATAACTATTATTATTATCCTTATTACTATTATTATTATCGCTGTAACTGTTATTATTATTCTTGTTACTATTATTATTATCCCTATTTCTCTTTTCTTTCCCCTTATAACTATTATTATTATCGCTATAACTGTTATTATTATCCTTAATACTATTATTATTATCGCTATAACTGTTATTATTATTCTTGTTACTATTATTACTGTCCGTATTACTCTTGCCTTTATCCTTAATACTATTATTATTATCGCTATAACTGTTATTATTATTCTTGTTACTATTATTACTGTCCGTATTACTCTCGCCTTTATCCTTAATACTATTATTATTATCGCTATAACTGTTATTATTATTCTTATTACTATTACTACTATCCCTATTCCTCTTGTCTTTATCCTTATAACTATTATTATTATACTTATTATTATTATTATTATTATTATCGCTATAACTGTTATTATTATACTTATTACTATTATTATTATCGCTATAACTGTTATTATTATTCTTGTTACTATTATTACTGTCCGTATTGCTCTTGCCTTTATCCTTAATACTATTATTATTATCGCTATAACTGTTATTATTATCCTTATTACTATTATTATTATCGCTATAACTGTTATTATTATTCTTATTACTATTACTATAATCCTATTCCTCTTGTCTTTATCCTTATAACTATTATTTTTATCCTTATTATTATTATTATTATCGCTATAACTGTTATTATTATGCTTATTCTATTGTTACTATCCCTATTACTCTTGTCTATATCCTTATAACTATTATTATTATCCTTATTACTATTATTATTATTGCTATAACTGTTATTATTATTCTTGTTACTATTATTACTGTCCGTATTACTCTTGCCTTTATCCTTAATACTATTATTATTATCGCTATAACTGTTATTATTATTCTTGTTACTATTACTATTATCCCTATTCCTCTTGTCTTTCTCCTTATAACTATTATTATTATCGCTAGAACTGTTATTATTATTCTCGTTACTATTATTATTATCCCTATTCCTCTTTTCTTTCTCCTTCTAACTATTATTATTATCGCTATAACTGTTATTATTATCCTTAATACTATTATTAGTATCGCTACAACTGTTATTATTATTCTTGTTACTATTACTATTATCCCTATTCCTCTTGTCTTTATCCTTATAACTATTATTATTATCCATATTATTATTATTATTATTATTATTATCGCTATAACTGTTATTATTATTCTTATTACTATTACTATTATCCCCATTCCTCTTGTCTTTATCCTTATAACTATTATTATTATCCTTATTATTATTATTATTATCGCTATAACTGTTATTATTATCCTTATTACTAATATTATTATCGCTATAACTGTTATTATTATGCTTATTCTATTGTTACTATCCCTATTACTCTTGTCTTCATCCTTATAACTATTATTATTATCCTTATTACTATTATTATTATCTCTATAACTGCTCTTATTATCATTAGTACTGTTATTATTATCGCTATAACTGTTATTATTATCCTTAATACTTTTATTATTATCGCTATAACTGTTATTATTATCCTTCTTACTATTATTATTATCGCTATAACTGTTATTATTATGCTTATTCTATTGTTACTATCCCTATTACTCTTGTCTATATCCTTATAACTATTATTATTATCCTTATTACTATTATTATTATCGCTATAACTGTTATTATTATTCTTGTTACTATTATTACTGTCCGTATTGCTCTTGCCTTTATCCTTAATACTATTATTATTATCGCTATAACTGTTATTATTATCCTTATTACTATTATTATTTTCGCTATAACTGTTATTATTATTCTTATTACTATTACTATTATCCCCATTCCTCTTGTCTTTATCCTTATAACTATTATTATTATCCTTATTATTATTATTATTATCGCTATAACTGTTATTATTATCCTTATTACTATTATTATTATGGCTATAACTGTTATTATTATTCTTATTCCTATTATTATTATCGCTTTAACTGTTATTATTATTCTTATTACTATTATTATTATCGCTATTACTGTTATTATTATTCTTATTACTATTACTATTATCCCTATACCTCTTGTCTTTATCCTTATAACTATTATTATTATTATAGCTATAACTGTTATTATTATGCTTATTCTATTGTTACTATCCCTATTACTCTTGTCTATATCCTTATAACTATTATTATTATCGCTATAACTGTTATTATTATTCTTGTTACTATTACTATTATCCCTATTCCTCTTGTCTTTATCCTTATAACTATTATTATTATCCTTATTATTATTATTATTATCGCTATAACTGTTATTATTATCCTTATTACTATTATTATTATCGCTATAACTGTTATTATTATGCTTATTCCATTGTTACTATCCCTATTACTCTTGTCTATATCCTTATAACTATTATTATTATCCTTATTACTATTATTATTATCGCTATAACTGTTATTATTATCCTTATTACTATTATTATTATCGCTATAACTGTTATTATTATTCTTATTACTATTATTATTATCGCTTTAACTGTTATTATTATTCTTATTACTATTATTATTATCGCTATAACTGTTATTATTATTCTTGTTACTATTACTATTATCCCCATTCCTCTTGTCTTTATCCTTATAACTATTATTATTATCCTCTTTATTATTATTATTATCGCTATAACTGTTATTATTATCCCTATTACTATTATTATTATCGCTATAACTGTTATTATTATGCTTATTCTATTGTTACTATCCCTATTACTCCTGTCTATATCCTTATAACTATTATTATTATACTTATTACTATTATTATTATCGCTTTAACTGTTATTATTATTCTTGTTACTATTATTACTGTCCGTATTGCTCTTGCCTTTATCCTTAATACTATTATTATTATCGCTATAACTGTTATTATTATCCTTATTACTATTATTATTATCGCTATAACTGTTATTATTATTCTTATTACTATTACTATAATCCTATTCCTCTTGTCTTTATCCTTATAACTATTATTATTATCCTTATTATTATTATTATTATCGCTATAACTGTTATTATTATGCTTATTCTATTGTTACTATCCCTATTACTCTTGTCTATATCCTTATAACTATTATTATTATCCTTATTACTATTATTATTATCGCTATAACTGTTATTATTATGCTTATTCTATCGTTACTATCCCTATTATCTTGTCTATATCCTTATAACTATTATTATTATCGCTATAACTGTTATTATTATTCTTGTTACTATTACTATTATCCCTATTCCTCTTGTCTTTATCCTTATAACTATTATTATTATCCTTATTATTATTATTATTATTATTATCGCTATAACTGTTATTATTATCCTTATTACTATTATTATTATCGCTATAACTGTTATTATTATTCTTGTTACTATTATTATTATCCCTATTCCCCTTGTCTTTCTCCTTATAACTATTATTATTATCCTTATTATTATTATTATTATCGCTATAACTGTTATTATTATTCTTGTTACTATTATTATTATCCCTATTCCTCTTGTCTTTCTCCTTATAACTATTATTATTATCGCTATAACTGTTATTATTATCCTTAATACTATTATTATTATCGCTGTAACTGTTATTATTATTCTTATTACTATTATTATTATCGCTTTAACTGTTATTATTATTCTTATTACTATTATTATTATCGCTATAACTGTTATTATTATTCTTATTACTATTACTACTATCCCTATTCCTCTTGTCTTTATCCTTATAACTATTATTATTATCCTTATTATTATTATTATTATTATTATCGCTATAACTGTTATTATTATCCTTATTACTATTATTATTATCGCTATAACTGTTATTATTATTCTTGTTACTATTACTATTATCCCCATTCCTCTTGTCTTTATCCTTATAACTATTATTATTATCCTTATTATTATTATTATTATCGCTATAACTGTTATTATTATGCTTATTCTATTGTTACTATCCCTATTACTCTTGTCTATATCCTTATAACTATTATTATTATCCTTATTACTATTATTATTATCGCTATAACTGTTATTATTATTCTTGTTACTACTATTACTGTCCGTATTACTCTTGCCTTTATCCTTAATACTATTATTATTATCGCTATAACTGTTATTATTATGCTTATTCTATTGTTACTATCCCTATTACTCTTGTCTATATCCTTATAACTATTATTATTATCCTTATTACTATTATTATGATCGCTATAACTGTTATTATTATTCTTGTTACTATTATTACTGTCCGTATTACTCTTGCCTTTATCCTTAATACTATTATTATTATCGCTATAACTGTTATTATTATTCTTGTTAGTATTACTGTTATCCCTATTCCTCTTGTCTTTCTCCTCATAACTATTATTATTATCGCTAGAACTGTTATTATTATCCTTAATACTATTATTATTATCGCTGTAACTGTTATTATTATTCTTGTTACTATTATTATTATCCCTATTCCTCTTTTCTTTCCCCTTATAACTATTATTATTATCGCTATAACTGTTATTATTATCCTTAATACTATTATTATTATCGCTATAACTGTTATTATTATTCTTGTTACTATTATTACTGTCCGTATTACTCTTGCCTTTATCCTTATTACTATTATTATTATCGCTATAACTGTTATTATTATTCTTGTTACTATTATTACTGTCCGTATTGCTCTTGCCTTTATCCTTAATACTATTATTATTATCGCTATAACTGTTATTATTATCCTTATTACTATTATTATTATCGCTATAACTGTTATTATTATTCTTATTACTATTACTATTATCCCCATTCCTCTTGTCTTTATCCTTATAACTATTATTATTATCCTTATTATTATTATTATTATCGCTATAACTGTTATTATTATCCTTATTACTATTATTATTATCGCTATAACTAATATTATTATTCTTATTACTATTATTATTATCGCTTTAACTGTTATTATTATTCTTATTACTATTATTATTATCGCTATAACTGTTATTATTATTCTTATTACTATTACTATTATCCCTATACCTCTCGTCTTTATCCTTATAACTATTATTATTATTATCGCTATAACTGTTATTATTATGCTTATTCTATTGTTACTATCCCTATTACTCTTGTCTATATCCTTATAACTATTATTATTATCGCTATAACTGTTATTATTATTCTTGTTACTATTACTATTATCCCTATTCCTCTTGTCTTTATCCTTATAACTATTATTATTACCCTTATTATTATTATTATTATCGCTATAACTGTTATTATTATCCTTATTACTATTATTATTATCGCTATAACTGTTATTATTATTCTTGTTACTATTACTATTATCCCCATTCCTCTTGTCTTTATCCTTATAACTATTATTATTATCCTCATTATTATTATTATTATCGCTATAACTGTTATTATTATCCTTATTACTATTATTATTATCGCTATAACTGTTATTATTATCCTTAATACTATTATTATTATCGCTGTAACTGTTATTATTATTCTTATTACTATTATTATTATCGCTTTAACTGTTATTATTATTCTTATTACTATTATTATTATCGCTATAACTGTTATTATTATTCTTATTACTATTACTATTATCCCTATTCCTCTTGTCTTTATCCTTATAACTATTATTATTATCGCTATAACTGTTATTATTATTCTCATTACTATTGCTATTATCCGTATTCCTCTTGTCTTTATCCTTATAACTATTATTATTATCCTTATTATTATTATTATTATCGCTATAACTGTTATTATTATCCTTATTACTATTATCATTATCGCTATAACTGTTATTATTATGCTTATTCTATTGTTACTATCCCTATTACTCTTGTCTATATCCTTATAACTATTATTATTATCGCTATAACTGTTATTATTATTCTTATTACTATTACTATTATCCCTATTCCTCTTGTCTTTATCCTTATAACTATTATTATTATCGCTATAACTGTTATTATTATTCATATTACTATTACTATAATCCTATTCCTCTTGTCTTTATCCTTATAACTATTATTATTATCCTTATTATTATTATTATTATCGCTATAACTGTTATTATTATGCTTATTCTATTGTTACTATCCCTATTACTCTTGTCTATATCCTTATAACTGTTATTATTATCCTTATTACTATTATTATTATCGCTATAACTGTTATTATTATTCTTGTTACTATTATTACTGGCCGTATTACTCTTGCCTTTATCCTTAATACTATTATTATTATCGCTATAACTGTTATTATTATCCTTATTACTATTATTATTATCGCTATAACTGTTATTATTATGCATATTCTATCGTTACTATCCCTATTATCTTGTCTATATCCTTATAACTATTATTATTATCGCTATAACTGTTATTATTATGCTTATTCTATCGTTACTATCCCTATTATCTTGTCTATATCCTTATAACTATTATTATTATCGCTATAACTGTTATTATTATTCTTGTTACTATTACTATTATCCCTATTCCTCTTGTCTTTATCCTTATAACTATTATTATTATCCTTATTATTATTATTATTATTATTATCGCTATAACTGTTATTATTATCCTTATTACTATTATTATTATCGCTTTAACTGTTATTATTATTCTTGTTACTATTATTACTGTCCGTATTGCTCTTGCCTTTATCCTTAATACTATTATTATTATCGCTATAACTGTTATTATTATCCTTATTACTATTATTATTATCGCTATAACTGTTATTATTATTCTTATTACTATTACTACAATCCTATTCCTCTTGTCTTTATCCTTATAACTATTATTATTATCCTTATTATTATTATTATTATCGCTATAACTGTTATTATTATGCTTATTCTATTGTTACTATCCCTATTACTCTTGTCTATATCCTTATAACTATTATTATTATCCTTATTACTATTATTATTATCGCTATAACTGTTATTATTATGCTTATTCTATCGTTACTATCCCTATTATCTTGTCTATATCCTTATAACTATTATTATTATCGCTATAACTGTTATTATTATTCTTGTTACTATTACTATTATCCCTATTCCTCTTGTCTTTATCCTTATAACTATTATTATTATCCTTATTATTATTATTATTATTATTATCGCTATAACTGTTATTATTATCCTTATTACTATTATTATTATCGCTATAACTGTTATTATTATTCTTGTTACTATTATTACTGTCCGTATTACTCTTGCCTTTATCCTTAATACAATTATTATTATCGCTATAACTGTTATTATTATTCTTGTTACTATTATTATTATCCCTATTCCCCTTGTCTTTCTCCTTATAACTATTATTATTATCCTTATTATTATTATTATTATCGCTATAACTGTTATTATTATTCTTGTTACTATTATTATTATCCCTATTCCTCTTGTCTTTCTCCTTATAACTATTATTATTATCGCTATAACTGTTATTATTATCCTTAATACTATTATTATTATCGCTGTAACTGTTATTATTATTCTTATTACTATTATTATTATCGCTTTAACTGTTATTATTATTCTTATTACTATTATTATTATCGCTATAACTGTTATTATTATTCTTATTACTATTACTACTATCCCTATTCCTCTTGTCTTTATCCTTATAACTATTATTATTATCCTTATTATTATTATTATTATTATTATCGCTATAATTGTTATTATTATCCTTATTACTATTATTATTATCGCTATAACTGTTATTATTATTCTTGTTACTATTACTATTATCCCCATTCCTCTTGTCTTTATCCTTATAACTATTATTATTATCCTCTTTATTATTATTATTATCGCTATAACTGTTATTATTATCCTTCTTACTATTATTATTATCGCTATAACTGTTATTATTATTCTTGTTACTATTATTACTGTCCGTATTGCTCTTGCCTTTATCCTTAATACTATTATTATTATCGCTATAACTGTTATTATTATTCTTATTACTATTACTATTATCCCCATTCCTCTTGTCTTTATCCTTATAACTATTATTATTATCCTTATTATTATTATTATTATCGCTATAACTGTTATTATTATCCTTATTACTATTATTATTATCGCTATAACTGTTATTATTATTCTTGTTACTATTACTATTATCCCCATTCCTTTTGTCTTTATCCTTATAACTATTATTATTATCCTCTTTATTATTATTATTATCGCTATAACTGTTATTATTATCCCTATTACTATTATTATTATCGCTATAACTGTTATTATTATGCTTATTCTATTCTTACTATCCCTATTACTCCTGTCTATATCCTTATAACTATTATTATTATACTTATTACTATTATTATTATCGCTATAACTGTTATTATTATTCTTGTTACTATTATTACTGTCCGTATTGCTCTTGCCTTTATCCTTAATACTATTATTATTATCGCTATAACTGTTATTATTATCCTTATTACTATTATTATTATCGCTATAACTGTTATTATTATTCTTATTACTATTACTATAATCCTATTCCTCTTGTCTTTATCCTTATAACTATTATTTTTATCCTTATTATTATTATTATTATCGCTATAACTGTTATTATTATGCTTATTCTATTGTTACTATCCCTATTACTCTTGTCTATATCCTTATAACTATTATTATTATCCTTATTACTATTATTATTATCGCTATAACTGTTATTATTATTCTTGTTACTATTATTACTGTCCGTATTACTCTTGCCTTTATCCTTATAACTATTATTATTATCCTTAATACTATTATTATTATCGCTGTAACTGTTATTATTATTCTTATTACTATTATTATTATCGCTTTAACTGTTATTATTATTCTTATTACTATTATTATTATCGCTATAACTGTTATTATTATTCTTATTACTATTACTACTATCCCTATTCCTCTTGTCTTTATCCTTATAACTATTATTATTATCCTTATTATTATTATTATTATTATTATCGCTATAACTGTTATTATTATCCTTATTACTATTATTATTATCGCTATAACTGTTATTATTATTCTTGTTACTATTACTATTATCCCCATTCCTCTTGTCTTTATCCTTATAACTATTATTATTATCCTCTTTATTATTATTATTATCGCTATAACTGTTATTGTTATCCTTCTTACTATTATTATTATCGCTATAACTGTTATTATTATTCTTGTTACTATTATTACTGTCCGTATTGCTCTTGCCTTTATCCTTAATACTATTATTATTATCGCTATAACTGTTATTATTATTCTTATTACTATTACTATTATCCCCATTCCTCTTGTCTTTATCCTTATAACTATTATTATTATCCTTATTATTATTATTATTATCGCTATAACTGTTATTATTATCCTTATTACTATTATTATTATCGCTATAACTGTTATTATTATTCTTATTACTATTATTATTATCGCTTTAACTGTTATTATTATTCTTATTACTATTATTATTATCGCTATAACTGTTATTATTATTCTTATTACTATTACTATTATCCCTATTCCTCTTGTCTTTATCCTTATAACTATTATTATTATCCTTATTATTATTATTATTATTATCGCTATAACTGTTATTATTATCCTTATTACTATTATTATTATCGCTATAACTGTTATTATTATTCTTGTTACTATTACTATTATCCCCATTCCTTTTGTCTTTATCCTTATAACTATTATTATTATCCTCTTTATTATTATTATTATCGCTATAACTGTTATTATTATCCCTATTACTATTATTATTATCGCTATAACTGTTATTATTATGCTTATTCTATTCTTACTATCCCTATTACTCCTGTCTATATCCTTATAACTATTATTATTATACTTATTACTATTATTATTATCGCTATAACTGTTATTATTATTCTTGTTACTATTATTACTGTCCGTATTGCTCTTGCCTTTATCCTTAATACTATTATTATTATCGCTATAACTGTTATTATTATCCTTATTACTATTATTATTATCGCTATAACTGTTATTATTATTCTTATTACTATTACTATAATCCTATTCCTCTTGTCTTTATCCTTATAACTATTATTTTTATCCTTATTATTATTATTATTATCGCTATAACTGTTATTATTATGCTTATTCTATTGTTACTATCCCTATTACTCTTGTCTATATCCTTATAACTATTATTATTATCCTTATTACTATTATTATTATCGCTATAACTGTTATTATTATTCTTGTTACTATTATTACTGTCCGTATTACTCTTGCCTTTATCCTTAATACTATTATTATTATCGCTATAACTGTTATTATTATTCTTGTTACTATTACTATTATCCCTATTCCTCTGTCTTTCTCCTCATAACTATTATTATTATCGCTAGAACTGTTATTATTATCCTTAATACTATTATTATTATCGCTGTAACTGTTATTATTATTCTTGTTACTATTATTATTATCCCTATTCCTCTTTTCTTTCCCCTTATAACTATTATTATTATCGCTATAACTGTTATTATTATCCTTAATACTATTATTATTATCGCTATAACTGTTATTATTATTCTTGTTACTATTATTACTGTCCGTATTACTCTTGCCTTTATCCTTAATAATATTATTATTATCGCTATAACTGTTATTATTATTCTCGTTACTATTATTATTATCCCTATTCCTCTTTTCTTTCTCCTTCTAACTATTATTATTATCGCTATAACTGTTATTATTATCCTTAATACTATTATTAGTATCGCTACAACTGTTATTATTATTCTTGTTACTATTACTATTATCCCTATTCCTCTTGTCTTTATCCTTATAACTATTATTATTATCGCTATAACCGTTATTATTATGCTTATTCTATTGTTACTATCCCTATTACTCTTGTCTATATCCTTATAACTATTATTATTATCCTTATTACTATTATTATTATCGCTATAACTGTTATTATTATTCTTGTTACTATTATTACTGTCCGTATTGCTCTTGCCTTTATCCTTAATACTATTATTATTATCGCTGTAACTGTTATTATTATTCTTATTACTATTATTATTATCGCTTTAACTGTTATTATTATTCTTATTACTATTATTATTATCGCTATAACTGTTATTATTATTCTTATTACTATTACTACTATCCCTATTCCTCTTGTCTTTATCCTTATAACTATTATTATTATCCTTATTATTATTATTATTATTATCGCTATAACTGTTATTATTATCCTTATTACTATTATTATTATCGCTATAACTGTTATTATTATTCTTGTTACTATTACTATTATCCCCATTCCTCTTGTCTTTATCCTTATAACTATTATTATTATCCTCATTATTATTATTATTATCGCTATAACTGTTATTATTATCCTTATTACTATTATTATTATCGCTATAACTGTTATTATTATCCTTAATACTATTATTATTATCGCTGTAACTGTTATTATTATTCTTATTACTATTATTATTATCGCTTTAACTGTTATTATTATTCTTATTACTATTATTATTATCGCTATAACTGTTATTATTATTCTTATTACTATTACTATTATCCCTATTCCTCTTGTCTTTATCCTTATAACTATTATTATTATCGCTATAACTGTTATTATTATTCTCATTACTATTGCTATTATCCGTATTCCTCTTGTCTTTATCCTTATAACTATTATTATTATCCTTATTATTATTATTATTATCGCTATAACTGTTATTATTATCCTTATTACTATTATCATTATCGCTATAACTGTTATTATTATGCTTATTCTATTGTTACTATCCCTATTACTCTTGTCTATATCCTTATAACTATTATTATTATCGCTATAACTGTTATTATTATTCTTATTACTATTACTATTATCCCTATTCCTCTTGTCTTTATCCTTATAACTATTATTATTATCGCTATAACTGTTATTATTATTCATATTACTATTACTATAATCCTATTCCTCTTGTCTTTATCCTTATAACTATTATTATTATCCTTATTATTATTATTATTATCGCTATAACTGTTATTATTATGCTTATTCTATTGTTACTATCCCTATTACTCTTGTCTATATCCTTATAACTGTTATTATTATCCTTATTACTATTATTATTATCGCTATAACTGTTATTATTATTCTTGTTACTATTATTACTGGCCGTATTACTCTTGCCTTTATCCTTAATACTATTATTATTATCGCTATAACTGTTATTATTATCCTTATTACTATTATTATTATCGCTATAACTGTTATTATTATGCATATTCTATCGTTACTATCCCTATTATCTTGTCTATATCCTTATAACTATTATTATTATCGCTATAACTGTTATTATTATGCTTATTCTATCGTTACTATCCCTATTATCTTGTCTATATCCTTATAACTATTATTATTATCGCTATAACTGTTATTATTATTCTTGTTACTATTACTATTATCCCTATTCCTCTTGTCTTTATCCTTATAACTATTATTATTATCCTTATTATTATTATTATTATTATTATCGCTATAACTGTTATTATTATCCTTATTACTATTATTATTATCGCTTTAACTGTTATTATTATTCTTGTTACTATTATTACTGTCCGTATTGCTCTTGCCTTTATCCTTAATACTATTATTATTATCGCTATAACTGTTATTATTATCCTTATTACTATTATTATTATCGCTATAACTGTTATTATTATTCTTATTACTATTACTACAATCCTATTCCTCTTGTCTTTATCCTTATAACTATTATTATTATCCTTATTATTATTATTATCGCTATAACTGTTATTATTATGCTTATTCTATTGTTACTATCCCTATTACTCTTGTCTATATCCTTATAACTATTATTATTATCCTTATTACTATTATTATTATCGCTATAACTGTTATTATTATGCTTATTCTATCGTTACTATCCCTATTATCTTGTCTATATCCTTATAACTATTATTATTATCGCTATAACTGTTATTATTATTCTTGTTACTATTACTATTATCCCTATTCCTCTTGTCTTTATCCTTATAACTATTATTATTATCCTTATTATTATTATTATTATTATTATCGCTATAACTGTTATTATTATCCTTATTACTATTATTATTATCGCTATAACTGTTATTATTATTCTTGTTACTATTATTACTGTCCGTATTACTCTTGCCTTTATCCTTAATACAATTATTATTATCGCTATAACTGTTATTATTATTCTTGTTACTATTATTATTATCCCTATTCCCCTTGTCTTTCTCCTTATAACTATTATTATTATCCTTATTATTATTATTATTATCGCTATAACTGTTATTATTATTCTTGTTACTATTATTATTATCCCTATTCCTCTTGTCTTTCTCCTTATAACTATTATTATTATCGCTATAACTGTTATTATTATCCTTAATACTATTATTATTATCGCTGTAACTGTTATTATTATTCTTATTACTATTATTATTATCGCTTTAACTGTTATTATTATTCTTATTACTATTATTATTATCGCTATAACTGTTATTATTATTCTTATTACTATTACTACTATCCCTATTCCTCTTGTCTTTATCCTTATAACTATTATTATTATCCTTATTATTATTATTATTATTATTATCGCTATAATTGTTATTATTATCCTTATTACTATTATTATTATCGCTATAACTGTTATTATTATTCTTGTTACTATTACTATTATCCCCATTCCTCTTGTCTTTATCCTTATAACTATTATTATTATCCTCTTTATTATTATTATTATCGCTATAACTGTTATTATTATCCTTCTTACTATTATTATTATCGCTATAACTGTTATTATTATTCTTGTTACTATTATTACTGTCCGTATTGCTCTTGCCTTTATCCTTAATACTATTATTATTATCGCTATAACTGTTATTATTATTCTTATTACTATTACTATTATCCCCATTCCTCTTGTCTTTATCCTTATAACTATTATTATTATCCTTATTATTATTATTATTATCGCTATAACTGTTATTATTATCCTTATTACTATTATTATTATCGCTATAACTGTTATTATTATTCTTGTTACTATTACTATTATCCCCATTCCTTTTGTCTTTATCCTTATAACTATTATTATTATCCTCTTTATTATTATTATTATCGCTATAACTGTTATTATTATCCCTATTACTATTATTATTATCGCTATAACTGTTATTATTATGCTTATTCTATTCTTACTATCCCTATTACTCCTGTCTATATCCTTATAACTATTATTATTATACTTATTACTATTATTATTATCGCTATAACTGTTATTATTATTCTTGTTACTATTATTACTGTCCGTATTGCTCTTGCCTTTATCCTTAATACTATTATTATTATCGCTATAACTGTTATTATTATCCTTATTACTATTATTATTATCGCTATAACTGTTATTATTATTCTTATTACTATTACTATAATCCTATTCCTCTTGTCTTTATCCTTATAACTATTATTTTTATCCTTATTATTATTATTATTATCGCTATAACTGTTATTATTATGCTTATTCTATTGTTACTATCCCTATTACTCTTGTCTATATCCTTATAACTATTATTATTATCCTTATTACTATTATTATTATCGCTATAACTGTTATTATTATTCTTGTTACTATTATTACTGTCCGTATTACTCTTGCCTTTATCCTTATAACTATTATTATTATCCTTAATACTATTATTATTATCGCTGTAACTGTTATTATTATTCTTATTACTATTATTATTATCGCTTTAACTGTTATTATTATTCTTATTACTATTATTATTATTGCTATAACTGTTATTATTATTCTTATTACTATTACTACTATCCCTATTCCTCTTGTCTTTATCCTTATAACTATTATTATTATCCTTATTATTATTATTATTATTATTATCGCTATAACTGTTATTATTATCCTTATTACTATTATTATTATCGCTATAACTGTTATTATTATTCTTGTTACTATTACTATTATCCCCATTCCTCTTGTCTTTATCCTTATAACTATTATTATTATCCTCTTTATTATTATTATTATCGCTATAACTGTTATTGTTATCCTTCTTACTATTATTATTATCGCTATAACTGTTATTATTATTCTTGTTACTATTATTACTGTCCGTATTGCTCTTGCCTTTATCCTTAATACTATTATTATTATCGCTATAACTGTTATTATTATCCTTATTACTATTATTATTATCGCTATAACTGTTATTATTATTCTTATTACTATTACTATTATCCCCATTCCTCTTGTCTTTATCCTTATAACTATTATTATTATCCTTATTATTATTATTATTATCGCTATAACTGTTATTATTATCCTTATTACTATTATTATTATCGCTATAACTGTTATTATTATTCTTATTACTATTATTATTATCGCTTTAACTGTTATTATTATTCTTATTACTATTATTATTATCGCTATAACTGTTATTATTATTCTTATTACTATTACTATTATCCCTATTCCTCTTGTCTTTATCCTTATAACTATTATTATTATCCTTATTATTATTATTATTATATCGCTATAACTGTTATTATTATCCTTATTACTATTATTATTATCGCTATAACTGTTATTATTATTCTTGTTACTATTACTATTATCCCCATTCCTTTTGTCTTTATCCTTATAACTATTATTATTATCCTCTTTATTATTATTATTATCGCTATAACTGTTATTATTATCCCTATTACTATTATTATTATCGCTATAACTGTTATTATTATGCTTATTCTATTCTTACTATCCCTATTACTCCTGTCTATATCCTTATAACTATTATTATTATACTTATTACTATTATTATTATCGCTATAACTGTTATTATTATTCTTGTTACTATTATTACTGTCCGTATTGCTCTTGCCTTTATCCTTAATACTATTATTATTATCGCTATAACTGTTATTATTATCCTTATTACTATTATTATTATCGCTATAACTGTTATTATTATTCTTATTACTATTACTATAATCCTATTCCTCTTGTCTTTATCCTTATAACTATTATTTTTATCCTTATTATTATTATTATTATCGCTATAACTGTTATTATTATGCTTATTCTATTGTTACTATCCCTATTACTCTTGTCTATATCCTTATAACTATTATTATTATCCTTATTACTATTATTATTATCGCTATAACTGTTATTATTATTCTTGTTACTATTATTACTGTCCGTATTACTCTTGCCTTTATCCTTAATACTATTATTATTATCGCTATAACTGTTATTATTATTCTTGTTACTATTACTATTATCCCTATTCCTCTGTCTTTCTCCTCATAACTATTATTATTATCGCTAGAACTGTTATTATTATCCTTAATACTATTATTATTATCGCTGTAACTGTTATTATTATTCTTGTTACTATTATTATTATCCCTATTCCTCTTTTTTTTCCCCTTATAACTATTATTATTATCGCTATAACTGTTATTATTATCCTTAATACTATTATTATTATCGCTATAACTGTTATTATTATTCTTGTTACTATTATTACTGTCCGTATTACTCTTGCCTTTATCCTTAATAATATTATTATTATCGCTATAACTGTTATTATTATTCTCGTTACTATTATTATTATTCCTATTCCTCTTGTCTTTATCCTTATAACTATTATTATTATCCTTATTATTATTATTATTATCGCTATAACTGTTATTATTATCCTTATTACTATTATTATTATCGCTATAACTGTTATTATTATGCTTATTCCATTGTTACTATCCCTATTACTCTTGTCTATATCCTTATAACTATTATTATTATCCTTATTACTATTATTATTATCGCTATAACTGTTATTATTATTCATGTTACTATTATTACTGTCCGTATTACTCTTGCCTTTATCGTTAATACTATTAGTATTATCGCTATAACTGTTATTATTATCCTTATTACTATTATTATTATCGCTATAACTGTTATTATTATTCTTATTACTATTACTATTATCCCTTTTCCTCTTGTCTTTATCCTTATAACTATTATTATTATCCTTATTATTATTATTATTATTATTATTATCGCTATAACTGTTATTATTATCCTTATTACTATTATTATTATCCTTATTATTATTATTATTATTGCTATAACTGTTATTATTATTCTTATTACTATTACTATTATCCCTATTCCTCTTGTCTTTATCCTTATAACTATTATTATTATCCTTATTATTATTATTATTATTATTATTATTATCGTAATAACTGTTATTATTATCCTTATTACTATTATTATTATCGCTATAACTGTTATTATTATTCTTATTACTATTACTATTATCCCTATTCCTCTTGTCTTTATCCTTACAACTATTATTATTATCGCTATAACTGTTATTATTATTCATATTACTATTACTATAATCCTATTCCTCTTGTCTTTATCCTTATAACTATTATTATTATCCTTATTATTATTATTATTATCGCTATAACTGTTATTATTATGCTTATTCTATTGTTACTATCCCTATTACTCTTGTCTATATCCTTATAACTATTATTACTATCCTTATTACTACTATTATTATCGCTATAACTGTTATTATTATTCATGTTACTATTATTACTGTCCGTATTACTCTTGCCTTTATCCTTAATACTATTATTATTATCGCTATAACTGTTATTATTATTCTTGTTACTATCACTATTATCCCTATTCCTCTTGTCTTTCTCCTTATAACTATTATTATTATCGCTATAACTGTTATTATTATCCTTAATACTATTATTATTATCGATGTAACTGTTATTATTATTCTTATTACTATTATATTATCGCTTTAACTGTTATTATTATTCTTATTACTATTATTATTATCGCTATAACTGTTATTATTATTCTTATTACTATTACTACTATCCCTATTCCTCTTGTCTTTATCCTTATAACTATTATTATTATCCTTATTATTATTATTATTATTATCGCTATAACTGTTATTATTATCCTTATTACTATTATTATTATCGCTATAACTGTTATTATTATTCTTGTTACTATTACTATTATCCCCATTCCTCTTGTCTTTATCCTTATAACTATTATTATTATCCTCATTATTATTATTATTATCGCTATAACTGTTATTATTATCCTTATTACTATTATTATTATCGCTATAACTGTTATTATTATCCTTAATACTATTATTATTATCGCTGTAACTGTTATTATTATTCTTATTACTATTATTATTATCGCTTTAACTGTTATTATTATTCTTATTACTATTATTATTATCGCTATAACTGTTATTATTATTCTTATTACTATTACTATTATCCCTATTCCTCTTGTCTTTATCCTTATAACTATTATTATTATCGCTATAACTGTTATTATTATTCTCATTACTATTGCTATTATCCGTATTCCTCTTGTCTTTATCCTTATAACTATTATTATTATCCTTATTATTATTATTATTATCGCTATAACTGTTATTATTATCCTTATTACTATTATCATTATCGCTATAACTGTTATTATTATGCTTATTCTATTGTTACTATCCCTATTACTCTTGTCTATATCCTTATAACTATTATTATTATCGCTATAACTGTTATTATTATTCTTATTACTATTACTATTATCCCTATTCCTCTTGTCTTTATCCTTATAACTATTATTATTATCGCTATAACTGTTATTATTATTCATATTACTATTACTATAATCCTATTCCTCTTGTCTTTATCCTTATAACTATTATTATTATCCTTATTATTATTATTATTATCGCTATAACTGTTATTATTATGCTTATTCTATTGTTACTATCCCTATTACTCTTGTCTATATCCTTATAACTATTATTATTATCCTTATTACTATTATTATTATCGCTATAACTGTTATTATTATTCTTGTTACTATTATTACTGTCCGTATTACTCTTGCCTTTATCCTTAATACTATTATTATTATCGCTATAACTGTTATTATTATCCTTATTACTATTATTATTATCGCTATAACTGTTATTATTATGCATATTCTATCGTTACTATCCCTATTATCTTGTCTATATCCTTATAACTATTATTATTATCGCTATAACTGTTATTATTATTCTTGTTACTATTACTATTATCCCTATTCCTCTTGTCTTTATCCTTACAACTATTATTATTATCGCTATAACTGTTATTATTATTCATATTACTATTACTATAATCCTATTCCTCTTGTCTTTATCCTTATAACTATTATTATTATCCTTATTATTATTATTATTATCGCTATAACTGTTATTATTATGCTTATTCTATTGTTACTATCCCTATTACTCTTGTCTATATCCTTATAACTATTATTACTATCCTTATTACTACTATTATTATCGCTATAACTGTTATTATTATTCATGTTACTATTATTACTGTCCGTATTACTCTTGCCTTTATCCTTAATACTATTATTATTATCGCTATAACTGTTATTATTATTCTTGTTACTATCACTATTATCCCTATTCCTCTTGTCTTTCTCCTTATAACTATTATTATTATCGCTATAACTGTTATTATTATCCTTAATACTATTATTATTATCGATGTAACTGTTATTATTATTCTTATTACTATTATATTATCGCTTTAACTGTTATTATTATTCTTATTACTATTATTATTATCGCTTTAACTGTTATTATTATTCTTATTACTATTACTACTATCCCTATTCCTCTTGTCTTTATCCTTATAACTATTATTATTATCCTTATTATTATTATTATTATTATCGCTATAACTGTTATTATTATCCTTATTACTATTATTATTATCGCTATAACTGTTATTATTATTCTTGTTACTATTACTATTATCCCCATTCCTCTTGTCTTTATCCTTATAACTATTATTATTATCCTCATTATTATTATTATTATCGCTATAACTGTTATTATTATCCTTATTACTATTATTATTATCGCTATAACTGTTATTATTATCCTTAATACTATTATTATTATCGCTGTAACTGTTATTATTATTCTTATTACTATTATTATTATCGCTTTAACTGTTATTATTATTCTTATTACTATTATTATTATCGCTATAACTGTTATTATTATTCTTATTACTATTACTATTATCCCTATTCCTCTTGTCTTTATCCTTATAACTATTATTATTATCGCTATAACTGTTATTATTATTCTCATTACTATTGCTATTATCCGTATTCCTCTTGTCTTTATCCTTATAACTATTATTATTATCCTTATTATTATTATTATTATCGCTATAACTGTTATTATTATCCTTATTACTATTATCATTATCGCTATAACTGTTATTATTATGCTTATTCTATTGTTACTATCCCTATTACTCTTGTCTATATCCTTATAACTATTATTATTATCCTTATTACTATTATTATTATCGCTATAACTGTTATTATTATTCTTGTTACTATTATTACTGTCCGTATTACTCTTGCCTTTATCCTTAATACTATTATTATTATCGCTATAACTGTTATTATTATCCTTATTACTATTATTATTATCGCTATAACTGTTATTATTATGCATATTCTATCGTTACTATCCCTATTATCTTGTCTATATCCTTATAACTATTATTATTATCGCTATAACTGTTATTATTATTCTTGTTACTATTACTATTATCCCTATTCCTCTTGTCTTTATCCTTATAACTATTATTATTATCCTTATTATTATTATTATTATTATTATCGCTATAACTGTTATTATTATCCTTATTACTATTATTATTATCGCTATAACTGTTATTATTATTCTTATTACTATTACTATTATCCCTATTCCTCTTGTCTTTCTCCTTATAACTATTATTATTATCGCTATAACTGTTATTATTATCCTTAATACTATTATTATTATCGATGTAACTGTTATTATTATTCTTATTACTATTATATTATCGCTTTAACTGTTATTATTATTCTTATTACTATTATTATTATCGCTATAACTGTTATTATTATTCATATTACTATTACTATAATCCCTATTCCTCTTGTCTTTATCCTTATAACTATTATTATTATCCTTATTATTATTATTATTATTATCGCTATAACTGTTATTATTATCCTTATTACTATTATTATTATCGCTATAACTGTTATTATTATTCTTGTTACTATTACTATTATCCCCATTCCTCTTGTCTTTATCCTTATAACTATTATTATTATCCTCATTATTATTATTATTATCGCTATAACTGTTATTATTATCCTTATTACTATTATTATTATCGCTATAACTGTTATTATTATCCTTAATACTATTATTATTATCGCTGTAACTGTTATTATTATTCTTATTACTATTATTATTATCGCTTTAACTGTTATTATTATTCTTATTACTATTATTATTATCGCTATAACTGTTATTATTATTCTTATTACTATTACTATTATCCCTATTCCTCTTGTCTTTATCCTTATAACTATTATTATTATCGCTATAACTGTTATTATTATTCTCATTACTATTGCTATTATCCGTATTCCTCTTGTCTTTATCCTTATAACTATTATTATTATCCTTATTATTATTATTATTATCGCTATAACTGTTATTATTATCCTTATTACTATTATCATTATCGCTATAACTGTTATTATTATGCTTATTCTATTGTTACTATCCCTATTACTCTTGTCTACATCCTTATAACTATTATTATTATCGCTATAACTGTTATTATTATTCTTATTACTATTACCATTATCCCTATTCCTCTTGTGTTTATCCTTATAACTATTATTATTATCGCTATAACTGTTATTATTATTCATATTACTATTACTATAATCCTATTCCTCTTGTCTTTATCCTTATAACTATTATTATTATCCTTATTATTATTATTATTATCGCTATAACTGTTATTATTATGCTTATTCTATTGTTACTATCCTATTACTCTTGTCTATATCCTTATAACTATTATTATTATCCTTATTACTATTATTATTATCGCTATAACTGTTATTATTATTCTTGTTACTATTATTACTGTCCGTATTACTCTTGCCTTTATCCTTAATACTATTATTATTATCGCTATAACTGTTATTATTATCCTTATTACTATTATTATTATCGCTATAACTGTTATTATTATGCATATTCTATCGTTACTATCCCTATTATCTTGTCTATATCCTTATAACTATTATTATTATCGCTATAACTGTTATTATTATGCTTATTCTATCGTTACTATCCCTATTATCTTGTCTATATCCTTATAACTATTATTATTATCGCTATAACTGTTATTATTATTCTTGTTACTATTACTATTATCCCTATTCCTCTTGTCTTTATCCTTATAACTATTATTATTATCCTTATTATTATTATTATTATTATTATCGCTATAACTGTTATTATTATCCTTATTACTATTATTATTATCGCTATAACTGTTATTATTATTCTTATTACAATTACTATTATCCCTGTTCCTCTTGTATTTATCCTTATGACTATTATTATTATCCTTATTATTATTATTATTATCGCTATAACTGTTATTATTATCCTTATTACTATTATTATTATCGCTATAACTGTTATTATTATGCTTATTCTATTGTTACTATCCATATTACTCTTGTCTATATCCTTATAACTATTATTATTATCGCTATAACTGTTATTATTATTCTTATTACTATTACTATTATCCCTATACCTCTTGTCTTTATCCTTATAACTATTATTATTATTATCGCTATAACTGTTATTATTATGCTTATTCTATTGTTACTATCCCTATTACTCTTGTCTATATCTTTATAACTATTATTATTATCCTTATTACTATTATTATTATCGCTATAACTGTTATTATTATTCTTGTTACTATTATTACTGCCTGTATTACTCTTGCCTTTATCCTTAATACTATTATTATTATCGATATAACTGTTATTATTATCCGTATTACTATTATTATTATCGCTATAACTGTTATTATTATGCTTATTCTATTGTTACTATCCCTATTATCTTGTCTATATCATTATAACTATTATTATTATCCTTATTACTATTATTATTATCGCTATAACTGTTATTATTATCCTTAATACTATTATTATTATCGCTATAACTGTTAATATTATTCTTATTACTATTATTATTATCGCTTTAACTGTTATTATAATTCTTATTACTATTATTATTATCGCTATAACTGTTATTATTATTCTTATTACTATTACTATTATCCCTATTCCTCTTGTCTTTTTCCTTATAACTATTATTATTATCCTTATTATTATTATTATTATTATCGCTATAACTGTTATTATTATTCTCATTACTATTGCTATTATCCTTATTATTATTATTATTAACGCTATAACTGTTATTATTATCCTTATTACTATTATTATTATCGCTATAACCGTTATTATTATGCTTATTCTATTGTTACTATCCCTATTACTCTTGTCTATATCCTTATAACTATTATTATTATCCTTATTACTATTATTATTATCGCTATAACTGTTATTATTATTCTTGTTACTATTATTACTGTCCGTATTGCTCTTGCCTTTATCCTTAATACTATTATTATTATCGCTTTAACTGTTATTATTATTCTTATTACTATTATTATTATCGCTATAACTGTTATTATTATTCTTATTACTATTACTATTATCCCTATACCTCTTGTCTTTATCCTTATAACTATTATTATTATTATCGCTATAACTGTTATTATTATGCTTATTCTATTGTTACTATCCCTATTACTCTTGTCTATATCCTTATAACTATTATTATTAGCGCTATAACTGTTATTATTATTCTTGTTACTATTACTATTATCCCTATTCCTCTTGTCTTTATCCTTATAACTATTATTATTATCCTTATTATTATTATTATTATCGCTATAACTGTTATTATTATCCTTATTACTATTATTATTATCGCTATAACTGTTATTATTATGCTTATTCCATTGTTACTATCCCTATTACTCTTGTCTATATCCTTATAACTATTATTATTATCCTTATTACTATTATTATTATCGCTATAACTGTTATTATTATTCTTGTTACTATTACTATTATCCCTATTCCTCTTGTCTTTATCCTTATAACTATTATTATTATCCTTATTATTATTATTATTATCGCTATAACTGTTATTATTATCCTTATTACTATTATTATTATCGCTATAACTGTTATTATTATGCTTATTCCATTGTTACTATCCCTATTACTCTTGTCTATATCCTTATAACTATTATTATTATCCTTATTACTATTATTATTATCGCTATAACTGTTATTATTATTCATGTTACTATTATTACTGTCCGTATTACTCTTGCCTTTATCGTTAATACTATTAGTATTATCGCTATAACTGTTATTATTATCCTTATTACTATTATTATTATCGCTATAACTGTTATTATTATTCTTATTACTATTACTATTATCCCTTTTCCTCTTGTCTTTATCCTTATAACTATTATTATTATCCTTATTACTATTATTATTATCCTTATTATTATTATTATTATTGCTATAACTGTTATTATTATTCTTATTACTATTACTATTATCCCTATTCCTCTTGTCTTTATCCTTATAACTATTATTATTATCCTTATTATTATTATTATTATTATTATTATTATCGTAATAACTGTTATTATTATCCTTATTACTATTATTATTATCGCTATAACTGTTATTATTATTCTTATTACTATTACTATTATCCCTATTCCTCTTGTCTTTATCCTTACAACTATTATTATTATCGCTATAACTGTTATTATTATTCATATTACTATTACTATAATCCTATTCCTCTTGTCTTTATCCTTATAACTATTATTATTATCCTTATTATTATTATTATTATCGCTATAACTGTTATTATTATGCTTATTCTATTGTTACTATCCCTATTACTCTTGTCTATATCCTTATAACTATTATTACTATCCTTATTACTACTATTATTATCGCTATAACTGTTATTATTATTCATGTTACTATTATTACTGTCCGTATTACTCTTGCCTTTATCCTTAATACTATTATTATTATCGCTATAACTGTTATTATTATTCTTGTTACTATCACTATTATCCCTATTCCTCTTGTCTTTCTCCTTATAACTATTATTATTATCGCTATAACTGTTATTATTATCCTTAATACTATTATTATTATCGATGTAACTGTTATTATTATTCTTATTACTATTATATTATCGCTTTAACTGTTATTATTATTCTTATTACTATTATTATTATCGCTATAACTGTTATTATTATTCTTATTACTATTACTACTATCCCTATTCCTCTTGTCTTTATCCTTATAACTATTATTATTATCCTTATTATTATTATTATTATTATCGCTATAACTGTTATTATTATCCTTATTACTATTATTATTATCATTATAACTGTTATTATTATTCTTGTTACTATTACTATTATCCCCATTCCTCTTGTCTTTATCCTTATAACTATTATTATTATCCTCATTATTATTATTATTATCGCTATAACTGTTATTATTATCCTTATTACTATTATTATTATCGCTATAACTGTTATTATTATCCTTAATACTATTATTATTATCGCTGTAACTGTTATTATTATTCTTATTACTATTATTATTATCGCTTTAACTGTTATTATTATTCTTATTACTATTACTATTATCCCTATTCATCTTGTCTTTATCCTTATAACTATTATTATTATCGCTATAACTGTTATTATTATTCTCATTACTATTGCTATTATCCGTATTCCTCTTGTCTTTATCCTTATAACTATTATTATTATCCTTATTATTATTATTATTATCGCTATAACTGTTATTATTATCCTTATTACTATTATCATTATCGCTATAACTGTTATTATTATGCTTATTCTATTGTTACTATCCCTATTACTCTTGTCTATATCCTTATAACTATTATTATTATCCTTATTACTATTATTATTATCGCTATAACTGTTATTATTATTCTTGTTACTATTATTACTGTCCGTATTACTCTTGCCTTTATCCTTAATACTATTATTATTATCGCTATAACTGTTATTATTATCCTTATTACTATTATTATTATCGCTATAACTGTTATTATTATGCATATTCTATCGTTACTATCCCTATTATCTTGTCTATATCCTTATAACTATTATTATTATCGCTATAACTGTTATTATTATTCTTATTACTATTACTATTATCCCTATTCCTCTTGTCTTTATCCTTATAACTATTATTATTATCGCTATAACTGTTATTATTATTCTCATTACTATTGCTATTATCCGTATTCCTCTTGTCTTTATCCTTATAACTATTATTATTATCCTTATTATTATTATTATTATCGCTATAACTGTTATTATTATCCTTATTACTATTATCATTATCGCTATAACTGTTATTATTATGCTTATTCTATTGTTACTATCCCTATTACTCTTGTCTATATCCTTATAACTATTATTATTATCGCTATAACTGTTATTATTATTCTTATTACTATTACCATTATCCCTATTCCTCTTGTCTTTATCCTTATAACTATTATTATTATCGCTATAACTGTTATTATTATTCATATTACTATTACTATAATCCTATTCCTCTTGTCTTTATCCTTATAACTATTATTATTATCCTTATTATTATTATTATTATCGCTATAACTGTTATTATTATGCTTATTCTATTGTTACTATCCCTATTACTCTTGTCTATATCCTTATAACTATTATTATTATCCTTATTACTATTATTATTATCGCTATAACTGTTATTATTATTCTTGTTACTATTATTACTGTCCGTATTACTCTTGCCTTTATCCTTAATACTATTATTATTATCGCTATAACTGTTATTATTATCCTTATTACTATTATTATTATCGCTATAACTGTTATTATTATGCATATTCTATCGTTACTATCCCTATTATCTTGTCTATATCCTTATAACTATTATTATTATCGCTATAACTGTTATTATTATGCTTATTCTATCGTTACTATCCCTATTATCTTGTCTATATCCTTATAACTATTATTATTATCGCTATAACTGTTATTATTATTCTTGTTACTATTACTATTATCCCTATTCCTCTTGTCTTTATCCTTATAACTATTATTATTATCCTTATTATTATTATTATTATTATTATCGCTATAACTGTTATTATTATCCTTATTACTATTATTATTATCGCTATAACTGTTATTATTATTCTTATTACAATTACTATTATCCCTGTTCCTCTTGTATTTATCCTTATGACTATTATTATTATCCTTATTATTATTATTATTATCGCTATAACTGTTATTATTATCCTTATTACTATTATTATTATCGCTATAACTGTTATTATTATGCTTATTCTATTGTTACTATCCATATTACTCTTGTCTATATCCTTATAACTATTATTATTATCGCTATAACTGTTATTATTATTCTTATTACTATTACTATTATCCCTATACCTCTTGTCTTTATCCTTATAACTATTATTATTATTATCGCTATAACTGTTATTATTATGCTTATTCTATTGTTACTATCCCTATTACTCTTGTCTATATCCTTATAACTATTATTATTATCCTTATTACTATTATTATTATCGCTATAACTGTTATTATTATTCTTGTTACTATTATTACTGCCTGTATTACTCTTGCCTTTATCCTTAATACTATTATTATTATCGATATAACTGTTATTATTATCCGTATTACTATTATTATTATCGCTATAACTGTTATTATTATGCTTATTCTATTGTTACTATCCCTATTATCTTGTCTATATCATTATAACTATTATTATTATCCTTATTACTATTATTATTATCGCTATAACTGTTATTATTATTCATGTTACTATTATTACTGTCCGTATTACTCTTGCCTTTATCGTTAATACTATTATTATTATCGCAATAACTGTTATTATTATTCTTGTTACTATTATTATTATCCCTATTCCTCTTGTCTTTCTCCTTATAACTATTATTATTATCGCTATAACTGTTATTATTATCCTTAATACTATTATTATTATCGCTATAACTGTTAATATTATTCTTATTACTATTATTATTATCGCTTTAACTGTTATTATAATTCTTATTACTATTATTATTATCGCTATAACTGTTATTATTATTCTTATTACTATTACTATTATCCCTATTCCTCTTGTCTTTTTCCTTATAACTATTATTATTATCCTTATTATTATTATTATTATTATCGCTATAACTGTTATTATTATTCTCATTACTATTGCTATTATCCTTATTATTATTATTATTAACGCTATAACTGTTATTATTATCCTTATTACTATTATCATTATCGCTATAACTGTTATTATTATGCTTATTCTATTGTTACTATCCCTATTACTCTTGTCTATATCCTTATAACTATTATTATTATCGCTATAACTGTTATTATTATTCTTATTACTATTACTATTATCCCTATTCCTCTTGTCTTTATCCTTATAACTATTATTATTATCGCTATAACTGTTATTATTATTCATATTACTATTACTATAATCCTATTCCTCTTGTCTTTATCCTTATAACTATTATTATTATCCTTATTATTATTATTATTATCGCTATAACTGTTATTATTATCCTTATTACTATTATTATTATCGCTATAACCGTTATTATTATGCTTATTCTATTGTTACTATCCCTATTACTCTTGTCTATATCCTTATAACTATTATTATTATCCTTATTACTATTATTATTATCGCTATAACTGTTATTATTATTCTTGTTACTATTATTACTGTCCGTATTGCTCTTGCCTTTATCCTTAATACTATTATTATTATCGCTTTAACTGTTATTATTATTCTTATTACTATTATTATTATCGCTATAACTGTTATTATTATTCTTATTACTATTACTATTATCCCTATACCTCTTGTCTTTATCCTTATAACTATTATTATTATTATCGCTATAACTGTTATTATTATGCTTATTCTATTGTTACTATCCCTATTACTCTTGTCTATATCCTTATAACTATTATTATTAGCGCTATAACTGTTATTATTATTCTTGTTACTATTACTATTATCCCTATTCCTCTTGTCTTTATCCTTATAACTATTATTATTATCCTTATTATTATTATTATTATCGCTATAACTGTTATTATTATCCTTATTACTATTATTATTATCGCTATAACTGTTATTATTATGCTTATTCCATTGTTACTATCCCTATTACTCTTGTCTATATCCTTATAACTATTATTATTATCCTTATTACTATTATTATTATCGCTATAACTGTTATTATTATTCTTGTTACTATTACTATTATCCCTATTCCTCTTGTATTTATCCTTATGACTATTATTATTATCCTTATTATTATTATTATTATCGCTATAACTGTTATTATTATCCTTATTACTATTATTATTATCGCTATAACTGTTATTATTATGCTTATTCTATTGTTACTATCCATATTACTCTTGTCTATATCCTTATAACTATTATTATTATCGCTATAACTGTTATTATTATTCTTATTACTATTACTATTATCCCTATACCTCTTGTCTTTATCCTTATAACTATTATTATTATTATCGCTATAACTGTTATTATTATGCTTATTCTATTGTTACTATCCCTATTACTCTTGTCTATATCCTTATAACTATTATTATTATCCTTATTACTATTATTATTATCGCTATAACTGTTATTATTATTCTTGTTACTATTATTACTGCCTGTATTACTCTTGCCTTTATCCTTAATACTATTATTATTATCGATATAACTGTTATTATTATCCGTATTACTATTATTATTATCGCTATAACTGTTATTATTATGCTTATTCTATTGTTACTATCCCTATTATCTTGTCTATATCATTATAACTATTATTATTATCCTTATTACTATTATTATTATCGCTATAACTGTTATTATTATTCATGTTACTATTATTACTGTCCGTATTACTCTTGCCTTTATCGTTAATACTATTATTATTATCGCAATAACTGTTATTATTATTCTTGTTACTATTATTATTATCCCTATTCCTCTTGTCTTTCTCCTTATAACTATTATTATTATCGCTATAACTGTTATTATTATCCTTAATACTATTATTATTATCGCTATAACTGTTAATATTATTCTTATTACTATTATTATTATCGCTTTAACTGTTATTATAATTCTTATTACTATTATTATTATCGCTATAACTGTTATTATTATTCTTATTACTATTACTATTATCCCTATTCCTCTTGTCTTTTTCCTTATAACTATTATTATTATCCTTATTATTATTATTATTATTATCGCTATAACTGTTATTATTATTCTCATTACTATTGCTATTATCCTTATTATTATTATTATTAACGCTATAACTGTTATTATTATCCTTATTACTATTATCATTATCGCTATAACTGTTATTATTATGCTTATTCTATTGTTACTATCCCTATTACTCTTGTCTATATCCTTATAACTATTATTATTATCGCTATAACTGTTATTATTATTCTTATTACTATTACTATTATCCCTATTCCTCTTGTCTTTATCCTTATAACTATTATTATTATCGCTATAACTGTTATTATTATTCATATTACTATTACTATAATCCTATTCCTCTTGTCTTTATCCTTATAACTATTATTATTATCCTTATTATTATTATTATTATCGCTATAACTGTTATTATTATCCTTATTACTATTATTATTATCGCTATAACCGTTATTATTATGCTTATTCTATTGTTACTATCCCTATTACTCTTGTCTATATCCTTATAACTATTATTATTATCCTTATTACTATTATTATTATCGCTATAACTGTTATTATTATTCTTGTTACTATTATTACTGTCCGTATTGCTCTTGCCTTTATCCTTAATACTATTATTATTATCGCTTTAACTGTTATTATTATTCTTATTACTATTATTATTATCGCTATAACTGTTATTATTATTCTTATTACTATTACTATTATCCCTATACCTCTTGTCTTTATCCTTATAACTATTATTATTATTATCGCTATAACTGTTATTATTATGCTTATTCTATTGTTACTATCCCTATTACTCTTGTCTATATCCTTATAACTATTATTATTAGCGCTATAACTGTTATTATTATTCTTGTTACTATTACTATTATCCCTATTCCTCTTGTCTTTATCCTTATAACTATTATTATTATCCTTATTATTATTATTATTATCGCTATAACTGTTATTATTATCCTTATTACTATTATTATTATCGCTATAACTGTTATTATTATGCTTATTCCATTGTTACTATCCCTATTACTCTTGTCTATATCCTTATAACTATTATTATTATCCTTATTACTATTATTATTATCGCTATAACTGTTATTATTATTCTTGTTACTATTACTATTATCCCTATTCCTCTTGTCTTTATCCTTATAACTATTATTATTATCCTTATTATTATTATTATTATCGCTATAACTGTTATTATTATCCTTATTACTATTATTATTATCGCTATAACTGTTATTATTATGCTTATTCCATTGTTACTATCCCTATTACTCTTGTCTATATCCTTATAACTATTATTATTATCCTTATTACTATTATTATTATCGCTATAACTGTTATTATTATTCATGTTACTATTATTACTGTCCGTATTACTCTTGCCTTTATCGTTAATACTATTAGTATTATCGCTATAACTGTTATTATTATCCTTATTACTATTATTATTATCGCTATAACTGTTATTATTATTCTTATTACTATTACTATTATCCCTTTTCCTCTTGTCTTTATCCTTATAACTATTATTATTATCCTTATTACTATTATTATTATCCTTATTATTATTATTATTATTGCTATAACTGTTATTATTATTCTTATTACTATTACTATTATCCCTATTCCTCTTGTCTTTATCCTTATAACTATTATTATTATCCTTATTATTATTATTATTATTATTATTATTATCGTAATAACTGTTATTATTATCCTTATTACTATTATTATTATCGCTATAACTGTTATTATTATTCTTATTACTATTACTATTATCCCTATTCCTCTTGTCTTTATCCTTACAACTATTATTATTATCGCTATAACTGTTATTATTATTCATATTACTATTACTATAATCCTATTCCTCTTGTCTTTATCCTTATAACTATTATTATTATCCTTATTATTATTATTATTATCGCTATAACTGTTATTATTATGCTTATTCTATTGTTACTATCCCTATTACTCTTGTCTATATCCTTATAACTATTATTACTATCCTTATTACTACTATTATTATCGCTATAACTGTTATTATTATTCATGTTACTATTATTACTGTCCGTATTACTCTTGCCTTTATCCTTAATACTATTATTATTATCGCTATAACTGTTATTATTATTCTTGTTACTATCACTATTATCCCTATTCCTCTTGTCTTTCTCCTTATAACTATTATTATTATCGCTATAACTGTTATTATTATCCTTAATACTATTATTATTATCGATGTAACTGTTATTATTATTCTTATTACTATTATATTATCGCTTTAACTGTTATTATTATTCTTATTACTATTATTATTATCGCTATAACTGTTATTATTATTCTTATTACTATTACTACTATCCCTATTCCTCTTGTCTTTATCCTTATAACTATTATTATTATCCTTATTATTATTATTATTATTATCGCTATACTGTTATTATTATCCTTATTACTATTATTATTATCGCTATAACTGTTATTATTATTCTTGTTACTATTACTATTATCCCCATTCCTCTTGTCTTTATCCTTATAACTATTATTATTATCCTCATTATTATTATTATTATCGCTATAACTGTTATTATTATCCTTATTACTATTATTATTATCGCTATAACTGTTATTATTATCCTTAATACTATTATTATTATCGCTGTAACTGTTATTATTATTCTTATTACTATTATTATTATCGCTTTAACTGTTATTATTATTCTTATTACTATTACTATTATCCCTATTCCTCTTGTCTTTATCCTTATAACTATTATTATTATCGCTATAACTGTTATTATTATTCTCATTACTATTGCTATTATCCGTATTCCTCTTGTCTTTATCCTTATAACTATTATTATTATCCTTATTATTATTATTATTAACGCTATAACTGTTATTATTATCCTTATTACTATTATTATTATCGCTATAACCGTTATTATTATGCTTATTCTATTGTTACTATCCCTATTACTCTTGTCTATATCCTTATAACTATTATTATTATCCTTATTACTATTATTATTATCGCTATAACTGTTATTATTATTCTTGTTACTATTATTACTGTCCGTATTGCTCTTGCCTTTATCCTTAATACTATTATTATTATCGCTTTAACTGTTATTATTATTCTTATTACTATTATTATTATCGCTATAACTGTTATTATTATTCTTATTACTATTACTATTATCCCTATACCTCTTGTCTTTATCCTTATAACTATTATTATTATTATCGCTATAACTGTTATTATTATGCTTATTCTATTGTTACTATCCCTATTACTCTTGTCTATATCCTTATAACTATTATTATTAGCGCTATAACTGTTATTATTATTCTTGTTACTATTACTATTATCCCTATTCCTCTTGTCTTTATCCTTATAACTATTATTATTATCCTTATTATTATTATTATTATCGCTATAACTGTTATTATTATCCTTATTACTATTATTATTATCGCTATAACTGTTATTATTATGCTTATTCCATTGTTACTATCCCTATTACTCTTGTCTATATCCTTATAACTATTATTATTATCCTTATTACTATTATTATTATCGCTATAACTGTTATTATTATTCTTGTTACTATAACTATTATCCCTATTCCTCTTGTCTTTATCCTTATAACTATTATTATTATCCTTATTATTATTATTATTATCGCTATAACTGTTATTATTATCCTTATTACTATTATTATTATCGCTATAAACTGTTATTATTATGCTTATTCCATTGTTACTATCCCTATTACTCTTGTCTATATCCTTATAACTATTATTATTATCCTTATTACTATTATTATTATCGCTATAAACTGTTATTATTATTCATGTTACTATTATTACTGTCCGTATTACTCTTGCCTTTATCGTTAATACTATTAGTATTATCGCTATAACTGTTATTATTATCCTTATTACTATTATTATTATCGCTATAACTGTTATTATTATTCTTATTACTATTACTATTATCCCTTTTTCCTCTTGTCTTTATCCTTATAACTATTATTATTATCCTTATTACTATTATTATTATCCTTATTATTATTATTATTATTGCTATAACTGTTATTATTATTCTTATTACTATTACTATTATCCCTATTCCTCTTGTCTTTATCCTTATAACTATTATTATTATCCTTATTATTATTATTATATTATTATTATTATCGTAATAACTGTTATTATTATCCTTATACTATTATTATTATCGCTATAACTGTTATTATTATTCTTATTACTATTACTATTATCCATATTCCTCTTGTCTTTATCCTTACAACTATTATTATTATCGCTATAACTGTTATTATTATTCATATTACTATTACTATAATCCTATTCCTCTTGTCTTTATCCTTATAACTATTATTATTATCCTTATTATTATTATTATTATCGCTATAACTGTTATTATTATGCTTATTCTATTGTTACTATCCCTATTACTCTTGTCTATATCCTTATAACTATTATTACTATCCTTATTACTACTATTATTATCGCTATAACTGTTATTATTATTCATGTTACTATTATTACTGTCCGTATTACTCTTGCCTTTATCCTTAATACTATTATTATTATCGCTATAACTGTTATTATTATTCTTGTTACTATCACTATTATCCCTATTCCTCTTGTCTTTCTCCTTATAACTATTATTATTATCGCTATAACTGTTATTATTATCCTTAATACTATTATTATTATCGATGTAACTGTTATTATTATTCTTATTACTATTATATTATCGCTTTAACTGTTATTATTATTCTTATTACTATTATTATTATCGCTATAACTGTTATTATTATTCTTATTACTATTACTACTATCCCTATTCCTCTTGTCTTTATCCTTATAACTATTATTATTATCCTTATTATTATTATTATTATTATCGCTATAACTGTTATTATTATCCTTATTACTATTATTATTATCGCTATAACTGTTATTATTATTCTTGTTACTATTACTATTATCCCCATTCCTCTTGTCTTTTATCCTTATAACTATTATTATTATCCTCATTATTATTATTATTATCGCTATAAACTGTTATTATTATCCTTATTACTATTATTATTATCGCTATAACTGTTATTATTATCCTTAATACTATTATTATTATCGCTGTAAACTGTTATTATTATTCTTATTACTATTATTATTATCGCTTTAACTGTTATTATTATTCTTATTACTATTACTATTATCCCTATTCCTCTTGTCTTTATCCTTATAACTATTATTATTATCGCTATAACTGTTATTATTATTCTCATTACTATTGCTATTATCCGTATTCCTCTTGTCTTTATCCTTATAACTATTATTATTATCCTTATTATTATTATTATTATCGCTATAACTGTTATTATTATCCTAATTACTATTATCATTATCGCTATAACTGTTATTATTATGCTTATTCTATTGTTACTATCCCTATTACTCTTGTCTATATCCTTATAACTATTATTATTATCGCTATAACTGTTATTATTATTCTTATTACTATTACTATTATCCCTATTCCTCTTGTCTTTATCCTTATAACTATTATTATTATCGCTATAACTGTTATTATTATTCATATTACTATTACTATAATCCTATTCCTCTTGTCTTTATCCTTATAACTATTATTATTATCCTTATTATTATTATTATTATCGCTATAACTGTTATTATTATGCTTATTCTATTGTTACTATCCCTATTACTCTTGTCTATATCCTTATAACTATTATTATTATCCTTATTACTATTATTATTATCGCTATAACTGTTATTATTATTCTTGTTACTATTATTACTGTCCGTATTACTCTTGCCTTTATCCTTAATACTATTATTATTATCGCTATAACTGTTATTATTATCCTTATTACTATTATTATTATCGCTATAACTGTTATTATTATGCATATTCTATCGTTACTATCCCTATTATCTTGTCTATATCCTTATAACTATTATTATTATCGCTATAACTGTTATTATTATTCTTGTTACTATTACTATTATCCCTATTCCTCTTGTCTTTATCCTTATAACTATTATTATTATCCTTATTATTATTATTATTATTATTATCGCTATAACTGTTATTATTATCCTTATTACTATTATTATTATCGCTATAACTGTTATTATTATTCTTATTACTATTACTATTATCCCTATTCCTCTTGTCTTTCTCCTTATAACTATTATTATTATCGCTATAACTGTTATTATTATCCTTAATACTATTATTATTATCGATGTAACTGTTATTATTATTCTTATTACTATTATATTATCGCTTTAACTGTTATTATTATTCTTATTACTATTATTATTATCGCTATAACTGTTATTATTATTCTTATTACTATTACTACTATCCCTATTCCTCTTGTCTTTATCCTTATAACTATTATTATTATCCTTATTATTATTATTATTATTATCGCTATAACTGTTATTATTATCCTTATTACTATTATTATTATCGCTATAACTGTTATTATTATTCTTGTTACTATTACTATTATCCCCATTCCTCTTGTCTTTATCCTTATAACTATTATTATTATCCTCATTATTATTATTATTATCGCTATAACTGTTATTATTATCCTTATTACTATTATTATTATCGCTATAACTGTTATTATTATCCTTAATACTATTATTATTATCGCTGTAACTGTTATTATTATTCTTATTACTATTATTATTATCGCTTTAACTGTTATTATTATTCTTATTACTATTATTATTATCGCTATAACTGTTATTATTATTCTTATTACTATTACTATTATCCCTATTCCTCTTGTCTTTATCCTTATAACTATTATTATTATCGCTATAACTGTTATTATTATTCTCATTACTATTGCTATTATCCGTATTCCTCTTGTCTTTATCCTTATAACTATTATTATTATCCTTATTATTATTATTATTATCGCTATAACTGTTATTATTATCCTTATTACTATTATCATTATCGCTATAACTGTTATTATTATGCTTATTCTATTGTTACTATCCCTATTACTCTTGTCTATATCCTTATAACTATTATTATTATCGCTATAACTGTTATTATTATTCTTATTACTATTACTATTATCCCTATTCCTCTTGTTTTTATCCTTATAACTATTATTATTATCGCTATAACTGTTATTATTATTCATATTACTATTACTATAATCCTATTCCTCTTGTCTTTATCCTTATAACTATTATTATTATCCTTATTATTATTATTATTATCGCTATAACTGTTATTATTATGCTTATTCTATTGTTACTATCCCTATTACTCTTGTCTATATCCTTATAACTATTATTATTATCCTTATTACTATTATTATTATCGCTATAACTGTTATTATTATTCTTGTTACTATTATTACTGTCCGTATTACTCTTGCCTTTATCCTTAATACTATTATTATTATCGCTATAACTGTTATTATTATCCTTATTACTATTATTATTATCGCTATAACTGTTATTATTATTCTTATTACAATTACTATTATCCCTGTTCCTCTTGCATTTATCCTTATGACTATTATTATTATCCTTATTATTATTATTATTATCGCTATAACTGTTATTATTATCCTTATTACTATTATTATTATCGCTATAACTGTTATTATTATGCTTATTCTATTGTTACTATCCATATTACTCTTGTCTATATCCTTATAACTATTATTATATCGCTATAACTGTTATTATTATTCTTATTACTATTACTATTATCCCTATACCTCTTGTCTTTATCCTTATAACTATTATTATTATTATCGCTATAACTGTTATTATTATGCTTATTCTATTGTTACTATCCCTATTACTCTTGTCTATATCCTTATAACTATTATTATTATCCTTATTACTATTATTATTATCGCTATAACTGTTATTATTATTCTTGTTACTATTATTACTGCCTGTATTACTCTTGCCTTTATCCTTAATACTATTATTATTATCGATATAACTGTTATTATTATCCGTATTACTATTATTATTATCGCTATAACTGTTATTATTATGCTTATTCTATTGTTACTATCCCTATTATCTTGTCTATATCATTATAACTATTATTATTATCCTTATTACTATTATTATTATCGCTATTACTGTTATTATTATTCATGTTACTATTATTACTGTCCGTATTACTCTTGCCTTTATCGTTAATACTATTATTATTATCGCAATAACTGTTATTATTATTCTTGTTACTATTATTATTATCCCTATTCCTCTTGTCTTTCTCCTTATAACTATTATTATTATCGCTATAACTGTTATTATTATCCTTAATACTATTATTATTATCGCTATAACTGTTAATATTATTCTTATTACTATTATTATTATCGCTTTAACTGTTATTATAATTCTTATTACTATTATTATTATCGCTATAACTGTTATTATTATTCTTATTACTATTACTATTATCCCTATTCCTCTTGTCTTTTTCCTTATAACTATTATTATTATCCTTATTATTATTATTATTATTATCGCTATAACTGTTATTATTATTCTCATTACTATTGCTATTATCCTTATTATTATTATTATTAACGCTATAACTGTTATTATTATCCTTATTACTATTATCATTATCGCTATAACTGTTATTATTATGCTTATTCTATTGTTACTATCCCTATTACTCTTGTCTATATCCTTATAACTATTATTATTATCGCTATAACTGTTATTATTATTCTTATTACTATTACTATTATCCCTATTCCTCTTGTCTTTATCCTTATAACTATTATTATTATCGCTATAACTGTTATTATTATTCATATTACTATTACTATAATCCTATTCCTCTTGTCTTTATCCTTATAACTATTATTATTATCCTTATTATTATTATTATTATCGCTATAACTGTTATTATTATCCTTATTACTATTATCATTATCGCTATAACTGTTATTATTATGCTTATTCTATTGTTACTATCCCTATTACTCTTGTCTATATCCTTATAACTATTATTACTATCCTTATTACTACTATTATTATCGCTATTACTGTTATTATTATTCATGTTACTATTATTACTGTCCGTATTACTCTTGCCTTTATCCTTAATACTATTATTATTATCGCTATAACTGTTATTATTATTCTTGTTACTATCACTATTATCCCTATTCCTCTTGTCTTTCTCCTTATAACTATTATTATTATCGCTATAACTGTTATTATTATCCTTAATACTATTATTATTATCGCTATAACTGTTATTATTATGCTTATTCTATTGTTACTATCCCTATTACTCTTGTCTATATCCTTATAACTATTATTACTATCCTTATTACTACTATTATTATCGCTATAACTGTTATTATTATTCATGTTACTATTATTATTGTCCGTATTACTCTTGCCTTTATCCTTAATACTATTATTATTATCGCTATAACTGTTATTATTATTCTTGTTACTATCACTATTATCCCTATTCCTCTTGTCTTTCTCCTTATAACTATTATTATTATCGCTATAACTGTTATTATTATCCTTAATACTATTATTATTATCGCTGTAACTGTTATTATTATTCTTATTACTATTATTATTATCGCTTTAACTGTTATTATTATTCATGTTACTATTATTACTGTCCGTATTACTCTTGCCTTTATCCTTAATACTATTATTATTATCGCTATAACTGTTATTATTATCCTTATTACTATTATTATTATCGCAATAACTGTTATTATTATTCTTGTTACTATTATTATTATCCCTATTCCTCTTGTCTTTCTCCTTATAACTATTATTATTATCGCTATAACTGTTATTATTATCCTTAATACTATTATTATTATCGCTTTAACTGTAATTATTATTCTTATTACTATTACTATTATCCCCATTCCTCTTGTCTTTATCCTTATAACTATTATTATTATCCTTATTACTATTATTATTATCGCTGTAACTGTTATTATTATGCTTATTCTATTGTTACTATCCCTATTACTCTTGTCTATATCCTTATAACTATTATTACTATCCTTATTACTACTATTATTATCGCTATAACTGTTATTATTATTCTTGTTACTATTACTATTATCCCTATTCCTCTTGTCTTTCTCCTTATTACTATTATTATTATCGCTTTAACTGTTATTATTATTCTTATTACTATTATTATTATCGCTATAACTGTTATTATTATTCTTATTACTATTACTACTATCCCTATTCCTCTTGTCTTTATCCTTATAACTATTATTATTATCCTTATTATTATTATTATTATTATCGCTATAACTGTTATTATTATCCTTATTACTATTATTATTATCGCTATAACTGTTATTATTATTCTTGTTACTATTACTATTATCCCCATTCCTCTTGTCTCCATCCTTATAACTATTATTATTATCGCTATAACTGTTATTATTATCCTTAATACTATTATTATAATCGCTATAACTGTTATTATTATTCTTATTACTATTACTATTATCCCTATTCCTCTTGTCTTTATCCTTATAACTATTATTATTATCGCTATAACTGTTATTATTATTCATATTACTATTACTATAATCCTATTCCTCTTTTCTTTATCCTTATAACTATTATTATTATCCTTATTATTATTATTATTATCGCTATAACTGTTATTATTATGCTTATTCTATTGTTACTATCCCTATTACTCTTGTCTATATCCTTATAACTATTATTATTATCCTTATTACTATTATTATTATCGCTATAACTGTTATTATTATTCTTGTTACTATTATTACTGTCCGTATTACTCTTGCCTTTATCCTTAATACTATTATTATTATCGCTATAACTGTTATTATTATCCTTATTACTATTATTATTATCGCTATAACTGTTATTATTATGCATATTCTATCGTTACTATCCCTATTATCTTGTCTATATCCTTATAACTATTATTATTATCGCTATAACTGTTATTATTATGCTTATTCTATCGTTACTATCCCTATTATCTTGTCTATATCCTTATAACTATTATTATTATCGCTATAACTGTTATTATTATTCTTGTTACTTTTACTATTATCCCTATTCCTCTTGTCTTTATCCTTATAACTATTATTATTATCCTTATTATTATTATTATTATTATTATCGCTATAACTGTTATTATTATCCTTATTACAATTATTATTATCGCTATAACTGTTATTATTATTCTTATTACAATTAC